>BMAO01028194.1:0-31390 GCA_019973975.1 Trichonephila clavata | reverse complement strand
CAGTTGAAATTCGATGCACCGTCTCAGTTGAAATTCGATGCACCTGTTTTTATTCCAAAACAGAGCGAGGAAACTCCGGAAACGGTTTCGCAATCCCAATTGGTAGCGACTAAGCCTTGTGAAGGAAAGGCAAAAAATGTTCTTTTAAGCACTATTCGTGCATTTGTTAAAAACAAATTCTCGCAATGGGTTGAGGTGAGATGTCTTCTTGATAGTGGTTCTCAATCTTGTTTGTGTACTAGATCATGCGCAGAGAGGTTGCATCTAATTTGGAGAAAATAAATACCGTGGTTTCATGCATTAATGATGCTAGTATGGTGGTGAAGAATTGTGTAGGACTTCGGTGGCAAACAGAGATAAAAGCTTTGAGAAGGATTATTGATGCTGGTGGTCAATAAAATTGCCGATCTTATTCCAAATAAAGTGGTCAGTGTGGATGTTAATATTTCGGAGCATGTGTCTTTAGCTGATCCTGGTTCAGTGTTCCTGACAAAATCGATATGTTGATTGGAGCGAAGGTCTTTTATGAGCTGTTGAAACTGGGGAAGATATATGTTGAAACTTGCAATTTCTGTTGCAAAATACTGTCTTTGGTTACGTTGTTAGTGGGATTGTAGATCAGGAGGTGGAGGATCGTGTTCATTGTGGGTTGGTTCTCGACGATGACTTAAACAAAATCTTGAAACAATTTTGGGAAATCGAAAGCATTGAAGTAGAGTGTAAGGAAAACACGGAGGCTTCTTTATGTGAGGAACATTTTGCGAATACCCATAAGAGAAATAGAGATGGTAGATATGTAGTATCAATGGCGTTGAGTAAGGATCCGTCGTGTTTAGGAAATTCCAAAGATAAAGCTGTGAGACAACTTAATTCGTTGTGGAAGCGTTTGTCTAGGGATTCGGAATATTTGTCTTTGTATACGGATTTTTTGAGTGAGTATGAGGAGTTGGGTCATATGGAAAGGGTTGTTGAGTCAAATGAACCACCCATACTACTATATACCCCACCATGGTATTTTTCGCCCTGATAAACTGACAACAAAACTGAGAGTTGTATTCAATGCTTCATCCCCTACTACAACAGGCCTAAGTCTAAATGATATACTAATGAAAGGAGAAGTGGTGGAAGATGTCTTTGAGACTATTACTCGATTTCGGAGACACAGGTTTGCCTTCACTACAGATATACAAAGATGTATAGGCAGATTCTTGTAGAAGCGAGTCAGAGAGACCTTCAGCGTATCCTGTGGAAGGTTGGACCTGAGGAAGAGATCGTAACTTATCGTTTGAAAACTGTAACTTATGGAATGTCCAACGCTCCTTTTCTTGCTATAAGGACCCTGCAGCAGTTGGCTCAAGATGAAAAACGAGATTTCCTTTGGCCTCAGAAGCATTGCTGAACGATACCTATATGGACGATATCGTTAGTGGAGCGCCTGATACAGAGACTGCCCGTCTGCTACAATCAGAACTACAAGATGCCCTGCAATCTTGCGGAATGGTACTTCACAAGTGGTCTTCTAACTCTCCTGAGTTGTTGAATAGTTCATCGTCTCCGACGTTGAGCACTCCTTCTCAGCTGAGTCCGACTTATCTGTGAAAACGTTAGGCATCAGTTGGAAGCCGTTACAAGATTGTTTTTGTTTAAAGTCTCAATTTTGAGTAAATCATCGTTTACTAAGCGTGAAGTACTGAGTGTCATAGCGAGGCTTTATGACCCTCTGGGTTTCTTGGGTCCAGTGTTAACTAGAGCAAAGTCCTTTTACAGAGACTATGGCAGCAAAAACTGGATTGGGATGATGTGCTACTAGATCAAATTGCCAAAGAATGGAAGGAGTTTGTGACCACCTTTAAGTGTATTGAAACGGTGAAAATAAATAGATTTATTCTAACCGATACATGGTTAAGAGTCGTCCTTTAGGGTTTTGCAGATTCGTCTTAAGTGGCTTACGGAGATGTCGTTTACTTACAGTGTTTCTATCAGACCGATCGTGCAAAGGTGACTATTCTGATAAGCAAGTCGCGTGTTGCACCTATTCGCGTTATTTCAATACTTCGACTGGAGCTCTGTGCCTGTGTTCTTCTCGCTCAGCTTGTGCAGAAAATACGTTCCTGTATAAAATTAGAGATTACGGATATTGTGCTTCATACGGATTCAACGATTGCCTTAGCGTGGTTAAAAACACCTGCGAATCAACTCAAGACCTTTATAGCTAATCGAGTATCAAAGATTCAAAGATTGACGGAAAAGTGTAATTGGATTCACGTACCATCGAATCTAAATCCTGCTGATCTTATTTTGCGTGGACTACGTCCTAACGATCTTCCAGAATCAGAATTGTGGTGGAGAAGCCCACCGTTTCTTGAACAGGGTAAGTTATTCAGTGTAAAGCCAAGCTCTGGTATGCTGAACAAGTTTGAGTACTCCAGTGAATTCAAGGCAGTGAAGTCTGAAGTTTCTGTTTATAGCGTGAATGTGTTCGCAAATTGTAAGCAGTCCAATTTATCTGATAGCTTGTGTATGAGTAATAATTACAAAAAATTCTTCGCATTTTTAGCTATGTGTTAAGATTTCTAAATAATTTGAAACAATTTGTGATACTGTCTGGTTCTCTAAGTGCCTCAGAATTAGACCTGGCTGAAACTAAATTGATCCGAATGGCTCAAAGAGAGATTTTTTCAGCTGAGATTCGAAACCTCCATGACCATAAGATTATCTTATCAAATAGTAAAATCAAAAATTTAAATCCTTTCCTAGACAGGGACGATATATTGAGAGTAGGTGGACGCCTCGGAAATTCAGATTTGCCTTATGTTGCCAAATATCCAGCAATCTTGCCCAGTAATCATAAATTGACGAATATAATTATTATGTATTTCCATAAGAAAAATTTTCATCTTGGGGCATCCTCCCTTTTACACTGTATAAGACAGAAGTACTGGCCCCTACATGGTAGGTCCTTGTGTAGGAAAATAATGCACGAGTGTGTCGTTTGTTTCAGAGCCAAATCAATAGCTACAACTCAATTAATGGGTAATTTACCCCGAAACAGAGTAGTTCCAGATTATCCCTTTAATTGCTCCGGTGTAGATTTTTGTGGCCTATTTATGATTAGATATCGCAATCAGAGAAAAGGTGAATTACATCAAATGTATATTTGCATATTTGTATGTTTTGTCTCTAAATAATTCATATTGAAATTGTAACAGATCTCACATCTGACGCCTTTATTGCGACGTTAAAGCGATTCTTTAGCCGTAGAGGTAATGTGCAAAGTTGCATTCCGATAATGGCTCAACCTTTGTGGGAGCAAATCAAGAAATTAAGAGACTTCTAATACTGGTTAAAACGCCTGATGAGAATCTTGCTGGTTTCTTATCGAGTGAGGGAATTGACCTGAAAGTCATTCCTCCAAGAGCAACTTCCTTTGGTGGTTTGTGGGAGGCCGCCGTAAAATCGGTTAAATACCACCTTAAGAGAGTAGTGGGAAAGTCTAACTTAACCTATGAGGAATTCTTGACCGTGTGCATCCAAATAGAGGGAATCTTGAATTCGAGACCTTTATGTCCCTTATCAACCAATATTGATGACTTAAATGCTTTAACACCTGCGCACTTTTTAATAGGTAGACCTATTAAATCAATCAGTGAGCCTAACTTAGTTGATCTAAATGAGAATATCCTAAAACGATGGCAACGAGTTACGAGATTTGTGCAGCTTATTTGGAGTAAATGGCATCGAGGTTATTTGAACGAACTCCAACAACGCAATAAGTGGCAATTTCTAAACGAAAACATCAGGATAGGAGATATGGTAGTTCTCATTGAGGACAATATGTCTCCATTTAAAT
This sequence comes from Trichonephila clavata, assembly GCA_019973975.1. Lineage (NCBI taxonomy): Eukaryota > Metazoa > Arthropoda > Arachnida > Araneae > Nephilidae > Trichonephila > Trichonephila clavata. The sequence continues at coordinate 27,540 of BMAO01028194.1, read as the reverse complement.
GGCCATTGGGTAGGATTTTAGAGCTTTATGAAGGTGATGATAATTTAGTTCGAGTTGTGAAAGGGAATACTGAAAAAGGAGAATATAAGCGAGCTATTTCTCGAGTGTGTTTACTACCTGTACCAACTTAAGATTGTATATTTCATGAATTTTTGTGAATTTATATTAGTAAAGATTTTAGTGTGTATAGTTTTATTCTGTGTGTAAATTGATATTAATGCATTTTAATTTATAGTTCGTTTATATGTATTGTGAAATTTGTTGCATGTAACCATGGCAACAGGGGGAGAATGTTAACGCCCCGCCTTTCTTTTGATGATGTCATCGACAGGTGGCGTACCTGTTCCTTTATATAGTGCATGTTTTGTTAATAAAATTCAGTGTTTTACAGTCTACTTGCTTGTGTTGTGAGTTTCTGTGTCTAGTGCGTGCGTAAATAGATACTTTTTTAAAAAATGGTACCTAAAACATAAGTATGTATTATGAGTTCTCAAAAATTATGTATTACTTAAATTAAGTAGAAAAAAAAACTTTTGAACTATAAAGTTATTTTTGTAGTTCTACAGAATAATTAAATTATTTTTATTAAGAACGTAAAATATCTAAGATCTATTGAAAATTTTAAATGATATATGCCTCATAAACAAAGGGTCTTAATTTTGGCATTTTACACTTCCGAGCATGTCCTGGTTCCCTTAAGCGTGGCATCATATAGGTGGATATCAGTTACCACAATGTAATTTTGACGCCCAATTTCTTCCACAAAAGAAGGTTTCTGAGCTTTGATGATGCAAAACTGTGAAATGAATTCCATTTTGCAGAGAGCTCTCAAGCCAAACAGGCACTCTAGGGATATTTAACATGTCGCATGATCATACGACATGGACGCTTTCGATTTTCCGCATCATGAAAATCCACTGTCTTTGGACAGGGTAAAAACCGCAATCTTGGCCGTACTAAGGCCAGAGACAAACCAACAATTCCACCAAGCTGTCACTATAAGGAAATAAATCAGTTACTTTTCATTGCCTTTTTTTCCTTATAGTTTCCTACCATCTATTTAAAAGAAGTATTGAAGTTATATACTTATGAGAATCAGTGTATATATATAATTTATTATAACACGTGAATTAACAGACGAAAATTACTTAACTCTGAACAAATTTTACATTGAGCTAAATCTAATTATAAAATTATCATTGTCAATTATTTCTTCTGAAAATGTTAATTATCACTTGGAAAAAAGCATTTAAAAGTAACATACAAGTTCCCCAAGAGATGAAAAGCAACGATTGGTGCCTAATTAAAATAAATAGAAATGGTATCATCTGTCTGTGTAAATCTACTTAGCAGCAAAATTTATTTAAAAGAAAGTATCTCTCAATAACCCAAACTAAACTAAATTCAGTAGTGCTACAGCCCATGAGGACCAAAGCCCACTCTTCCCATCATCTCAGTTTACGTGACCTTGGGCGCTAAAGTGCATGAGCAGATGTACCGGTAAGGTGGTCAAACTGACGCGAACCCCCAGAATTTAGACCGTAAGCAAACTTTGTACTCATTTATTGAACTATTGAAGGGATGAAAAGCTGAATCGAACTTGCCCACCCGAAATTTTAATTTTGGACATGTGGTATGGAAGCACAATAAGCTTTCATTACCGGCTGGGTGGCGTGGTTGGTTTGTCGCTGGCCTTCTTCACTCAAGGTTGCGGGTTCGATTCCGGCCCAAGTCGGTGAATTTTCATGATGCAGAAAATCAACAGCGGCCATGTCGTATGATTATACGGCATGTAAAATATCCCTAGAGTGTCCGTTTGGCTCGGATGCTCTCAGGAAAATTAAATCCTAGAACCGGTTCGCATCGTCAGGGGCCTCCCTCTATGGAGGAAACTGGGCATCAAAATTGCTTGCTGTAATTGGTATCGCCTCTATGGTGCAGCGCTAAAAAGTGATACCAGCTCCTGGGGAATATTCTAGGTCTGCAAAGGTTTAAAATACCAATGCGCATCCACTTTGAAAAAAAAATAAGCTATCATTGAGCCACTGGGATTAGTATGATCAATAAGAGATTCAAAAGCTTGCCTTTTTAGTTTGTGAGCATAAGTATTCTTCCCTCACATAGTAAATTATTATTTATTTTAAAAATCCTCCATTTAAATAACATTTTCAGACAAAAGTGCTTGTGTTTAGGTTTTAGGTTAAGTATTAAAAGTGCAGTGTTATACTCATTTTGAGCCATTTGGCAAAAAACAAGATTTTTTCCAAGTTCACTGGTTCTTCTTCTTATTATTATATTAATTTTACTTTTAAAAAAAAAACTAATCTATTTATTCGGAGATGCAAATGGATAGCAAAGCATATGGTGAAAAATTTATGCTTCCATTATTAGATAATACTCGTCTTACTAAATAATTTTTTTAAAAGAATTTCAGCTTGCTATTTTTTAACCATGTTAAAATTCTTTAAATTCCCTTTATTCCTCGCTTTGATGAAGCCATAAATGGCAACCAATAAAAATTTTGTTTGAAACTACTTCAAATGGATTGCAAATAGCACATATATGATTATTCTTTGGAAAGTATATTACTTATCGAAAATTATCAAGTTAATATGGATTATTTCATTCACAAAGCCTATGCACATAGCTGCTTCCAACAAAACTGAAATCTGTTTCAAAATCAAAAACTGTATCCCGGTAACTAACGAATGAACGCTCTACTTATTAATATAAAATTTAGAATGTTTAAATTAATTATATTATTGTTAGCTGAAGCAAAGTAAAGACATATCATCATACAATGAATTAATATGATTTCACAACAAAATTCATACCAATCCGGAAAATTCGATTTTTATTATAAAAATTGATGCATGGAAAAAATATCAGAAAGACAATAGATAGGTAGTTTTTATAGTATCAAAGAAAAGAGGCATTTTTAAATGACAAATACAAAACATGAAATGGACATTGAGAAATAAGAACGGAAAATAATATATACGATTTGGTGTAAAACAAGCATTTATAAAGATTAAAAATTGAAGAATTGCCTACTAGAAAGATAAGTTTTATAAATCTCTTTTGTATATTATGCTCCGACAGTTTACTTTCTAGTGTATCCTTAATAAATAATGAATAAACTAAGGAAAAACTTTTTTATGAATGTAATGTCATTTGTTTTACTTAAATAATACATGTAATACATGCAATTATTTGCGTAACTTTATTACTTACATTTCTAGAAGAAATTAATGATACTTATTTTCTAATAGTTACATTTCTTTTCTTTTCATAAATTATATTATATGTTGTACATTTAGATATCTCGAAACCGAAGATTTCTGCATAATATCTGTATTAAAAATGAGTTTTTACCCTTAAGTTCAAAATAATTTTTTTTAAATTAACACACACATACAAAGTTTAATTTTATCAACCATTTTGATTTTAAGAACAATTTGATTTGCAGAAGAAAATAATTTAATTCCCTCTTTATGGAAGGTGCTATAAGTTTTTTATTATTTATTTGGTTATTAATTAATTCAAAATGCTTTAAAATTGCACAAACACTCTCCATTTCTGCATTACTCTTTAACAGACTGTCTTAACAAAGCAGTTTTCAGAAAAAACGAATTTATTAATCAGCTTTTCCTACATAGCATTCTTATTTGTATATCAAATATTTACTTTATAAAAATTTTAAAATTTATGACGCTATTTAATTATTGCAGATTGAAGCATTGTTAAATATATGGTATTAATTCTGCTTAGTAAAAAGTCCAATTATTATATAAGGACGGGTCAAGTATGTTTGATTTCATAAAAAAAGTTATAATTACTTTTTTTATTCATTCGTTACTTCTGTTTAGGTAAGATTTATTTAAAGAAAATAATATTTTTTTCCACTCTTTTCTTATTTCAGACTTCTAAGCCCTCAAATAACGAGTTCCATTAGTTTGAATCGATTTTTCTACTAATTGACCACGAATATAAGATTATTTTACTTTTAAATTTCAAATACATTAATTTCGATTATTCGAAAAGTTAATTAAATTTTCTTGCATTCTGTTTTTATTATTAGTAAAATCAATAGCGTAAAAACTAACAGAAATAAAAGGCTTTAAAATGTTAATCTCCAAATTAATAGCAATGCTAGGCATATATAAAACTTTTGCAAATTAAATTAATATTTTAACCCTGCTTTCATAAGAAAAAAAAAAGATTGTTATTATAACATAAAAATAGTGTCTTCTTATTCAATTAATATATTTTGGTGGAAAAGTTTGGTGAGATAATTAATCATTAATTAATTTAGTTCTTTTATCAATAATGATTAAAAAACCAAACTTTAAGCGGGACTGAGAAGTTTTACTACATCAATTAATCGGAATAAAAATGAAAGCATAAGCTAATGTTCTTACTTACCTTATTCCTTTTTAAAATAATCTTTTTTTAAATATTTTAACATACGTTTTTATTCCAGAAATCAATTCTTAAACTATCTACTTTATTAGCCATACTTTTGTAAAAAATAAGTTCAGAAAAAAATATGTGTAAAACAAATTTATATGGCAGCATTTGCTGCAATGATGAACCACCTGATACCTATCTCTAAACTTAAATGAAGTAATTTTTTTTGTTTTATAACAATATTAATTTTAAAAGGAGAAAATATTATTGTATGTTTCCCGCAAATGATTTCGCAGCTTAATTGCTACTTTTAGTAAACGTACTTTTGGAAAAAAGTTTTTAAAAATATGTAAATAGTTGATTAATAAAATACCATTGGTTTGCAACAAAAGTAAACCACCTGAGACCAATCTTAGAATAATAAGAAGTTTTCTTTTCAATTGTTTTGACGTCATATAATAAAAATAATCATACGTATATAATGCATTAAACTAAAAAAAGTAAATTAATTTGCATGTGTGTGCTCATCAATATTTTTAAAAAAAATCTTTAAAAAAAATAGAAATGAGCACATAAAAAAATCTTTAGTATCCTTAAGAGATTCAATTCACCTAAACGCCAAAATTAATTAAAGTTTTACTACTAAATAATGTTTGCTCTAGAATTACATATTTTGTTCAATAAATGCAGTGCTGTTTTAAAAACAAAGCAGGTAAGCATGTGTTATATGGAATTAAAATATTTAAATTATTTAAGGTTCATCATAGCGTGGTTATAATAAAAAATTGAAAACATTTTTTTCCCTTGAAAAAAAAAATAATTTTAAATTAGTGCTTTTTTTTTTGGTTTTGAATCATAGAAGAAATTGACTTATAAAGCGGTTAAATGGTAGAAGAGTAAATAAAAACCAATAAGAAATGTAACTAAGTACTAAAGTAAAACTTTAAAAACAATTAAACTAAATTGGTGTGTTGTAAACGATGTAACTTTAATTAAATACCATAAAAATAATCGAAAGAAAATTTGAAAGGATTTTCTGAATTAATTGCACTGTTTAAAAGGAATTTTAAGTCTAAATATATTCGTAATATATCTGAGCATTGTATATTATTAATAAAATTATGTTTAAGTAAATTCTCTATTTAAATACCTGTATAATTTTAGTACTTTGTAAGAATTACTCGTGTATAAAGATCCTCCAATTTTTAAGCTAATTTCCCATATTTTTGCTTTGCTCCAAAAGGAGACGTATCATAAATTCTTCTTTTGGTTTTATTTACCAAATTAAATGAAATATTTAAGCCAATCATTGCATTAAATTTGAACAATTTTCTTATTTTTCTGGCAACATATTAATAAAAGTACAGTATTTAAATATTTTATAAGAAATTTGGGTTTGTACATAATTTATTGAATAGTTAATTTACTGTAAATACAAAATAGTTGGTAATCATTATTAATTGCATCACGATAAAAATGTATTGAAGCAATAACTTGTTCCATTTACAAGTGGAGACACAATATCTCGAATTAAATGAATATTAGTGATTTTCTAAATATTTAACAAATACATACACATTAGATTTATGCTTTTTATAGGTTGTTTCTCTAGATGATTTAATAGAAAATATTTGAAAAGAGTTTAATTTTTTCCGGAAAAAGTGAATACCAATGAGTATAATATTTTGCTTCTTTAAGTATTATACAATTATACACATTGCTTAAACAGTTACTTCAATGAGACATAAGGTACTGTACATTATATATTTTAATTGAATCAACGAAACTTGAATTGAGGGAGTAAAAAGTGTGCATGGAGCTATGTGTCGAGACACGTGAAAGAAATTCAACTATTTACACTTTCTAAAACACATGAATTTGCATAATTAGAAGAATAATGTTTTTAAATTTAAACTGAAGCCCAGATTTTGAAAATTGAATTCACTACTAAGCAAAAAAAATTGATTATCACGTGAATATTTATTTAAATAAACTGTTAATTTCTTAGGGTTTCAAAAAAATCTGCAAAAATTATATTTTGTTTTTATATGCTTTTACTGTCATAAATATTTTAATGAAGATGTAAATTAAAATTAATTAACAGTATATAGGCTATAATTACTAGTTAATATTATATAAATAAGGGATCAAATTAAGGCAAATTTACACTTAGCTCATTCATGAATTTTTGTTCCATATCTTTATAAAGTACACATTGAAAATAAAACAACAAGAACAATAGATAGAAAACGGAGAACCCCATCGGTACAAAGATACAGTAACAGGCGATAAGGGAAGTTTACAATAATATTATGCGCATAAAACAAAATAAAAGCAACGTCAGCTAAGAAGGTTGTAGGACATAATAGTGGTTGTATATGGTCATACATAAGACAATACGTCTAGTATAGCTCAATTACATCATGGATGGTATCCTGAGTTATTCCCTCAATTTTTTGTCAATAATTTACCTCGATGCAGAGGTTGACGAGCATGAAATTGGTGTCCATTCATGTCCCAGATTTGTTAAATTTGTGAGGGATCGGGGTACACACACACACACACAACAGTGGGAGATTATCTGTATATCTTTCAGAGCAAGCGAGCTTATGCGTAAGATGAACGGTTGAATAATAGATGTTAGGCTGCTGGTTAAAGTAATTCATACACCCCTTTAAAGAGGTAGTCATTGGTCACCACACATCAACCACGTTTCATTTCAACAACACAGTGAACTGAAAAGAAACTAAGTAAGGACTCTCCAACCATAATAATAGTTGTATGTCGTACGGTGTTCCAAGAATGTGGCCAGAAAGTACCTGTCACCATATCGGGAGTACACTCATATACAATGATTATCATTAGACAACCAAATGTGTAATTTGTCTAAAAACAGGATTTTTTTATCATTCATTTACCCATGCCTTTCTACCCTAGCAACTTCTCAAACTCAGTCAATTGTACTGTGGGGTTGTTCTGTGTTGCAGGTCTTCTTAACGGACGATATAGGAACATTTTCCATCACATGCTACTGATAGCTGAAAATGTGGTTTCGGGATCTCCTGTACTTGTCAGTGGATGTGACATTCCACGCTGCTGACGTCTCTTTAGCAGCCTTATGATTTGCTACATTTTCTATTCCAACCACCATTGCCACAGTCGGTGCTCCGTGGAAGCGTTTAGGTGCGTGTCAGCTGAGATTTGTTGTTTACACCAACTTATTCCTTACTCAGTCCGATCACCATGACTTACGTATAGCTGTCCCTCTGCTGAAATTGCATTAGCTTATAGAGTCTAGCCATTTTTTTGTTATAACACATACCCTCTGGGACAAGCAAACATTTTAAATTCCCCCAATCAGAAATAATGACATGGGTCATTTGTACATTCGTTTTCTAATTTGATATTCAGCACATATGTGTATGCGTCTTTAAAAAATTTCATTACTCTTTTAAGGTGGGAATAAACTAAAACGTGAAATTTTTTCTGGCCATTTCTTTATTTTTATTATAACATATTGCACGAAAACGTGTGTAACAACTCTTTCAGGTTACTGCTGTTTCATAATGAATTACGGATTTTAATTTGAAATAACATATACTTCATTGAATGATTTTAACTGAGATATCCATATCCCGTGATAGTTGCTGGATATTGCAATATCTTTACTATAGTTTTGATCGTTAGTAAAAAAATAAGTGAGTAATATTAAATAAGATTTTGAGATCTTCACAAAAATTACATTCTAATACTTTTGATTTAATTATAGCACTGAGCGTAGGTGTTTGAATTCCATTATATTTTTTGCTGATGTGCACAAATCATCTTAACACTTTCAAGTAAAGATTCAGATTTAATTTGAGCACAACACATTTTAATTTTTTAAAAAACAGCAGTATGTTATTGTGAAATAATTATTTTCTCATGCTCTACAGCCTCCAACATAAATTATATTATTATTTATATATAAACGCTCTTACATTTTATTATACTATTATTTGTATGCGTAAAACCAATATCCTTAGAAAGTTAATTTATCATTATCTGTAATAGAAGTGTGTTTCGATTTTATCGTTAAGTCAAACGAAAAGAGTCTTAGATCAGAATCTCGTATTCACATTTGCATATAAATGTGTAGGGAATACTTTCAGAAACTCTCTTTCTTTTTTTCTGAAATCTTTTCAAAACTTGTATACGCTTAGTAGAATTTTTTTTTACTTTTCAAATTTGAAAACATTTCTTTATTTTTCACAGTGGTTCTTTGTTAACTAGTAAGTTTTTTCATGCAATTTTAAGTACTTGATATTTGAGTTGAAAATGCTATAAAAACAACTATCATCAATATTAATATACGCACAATTACCACAGGAAATAAATCTGAAAATAAATTTTGTCATTTTTTTTAAACATAGTATATGCGGAATCATTTAAATTGTATTGTATGTATTATAGAAGCACTACTGTTTTTAAAACGAAGAAAAAAAGTTATTTGAAAAAATCTTTTGTTAAAAAGCAATTTGTTATTCTTTTTTAAGAAAATATTTTTATTCAGAATATTTTTTTTGTAGTTTTTTTTTACATTGTCCTTTAGAACATTTTAGTATATCTAAAAATATTTTATCAGGGATATATGTCGAATTCCTTACTTTTCAGTAAGCAAAATATGAAACTAAAATGTTCTGAAGTATCTTTTTTCAGCCCCAAAAGAAAAGTGGTTTTAGGCATATTTGGTTCAAGAAAAAATCTTTCCCTTACTTTATATACTTATTATGTCTATAAAAATATTTTTTTATGCTTTTATTTTGCCGCAATTTGATTATTTAATTTTGCTCTCACTTAATGGGTTTTTTTCATTACAGCTGATTTGATTCCAATAATCAAATTTTTAAAGAGCTTGTGTTTCAAAGCTTTCCTGTAAAATCTTTTGCAAGTGCGCTTTTTGATTAAAAGCGGTTTCCTCAACACTTTGATTTAGACTTAACAATTTAGTGTGATAAAATAAGCTTTCCAAATTGTCTATATATATATATATATATAATTTTTTATAGTTGTTACACTTAAAACGCAAAATAATTTACTTATATTTATTTCTTAACTGTACAATTTCTTTTTGGTTAAAAGTTGCAAATAAAACTTAATATGTATTATTGTTTCTAAGCTGAAATATATATTTTATTTAATTTCATAATATATATATATATATATATATATATATATATATATTATACCAGTCACATTCAGTTATATTTATCAGATAATTGCAATCACTTATAATTAAAAAAAAATCATAAAATTGTATTTGTTTGGAGGTTGATTAACATGAGAAGTACTTGGATTCTGCCTCTATCAAAAATCATACTGTATTACTTATATAGCATTTTTGTCCATCATGTAGAAATATATTTTTAGCAGGTTGCTACGTTGAATTGCAAAATGTATTTTTCTCCCTAAATAAAACGCAGTCTTTCATCCATCTTAACAAAACTACAAAAATAATAAATGTCAAATGGTGGAATTACAGAATCCATGATTGCTAGACTCAATTTAATGTTCTCCGTTTCAACATAGAATTAAAATAAAGCGTTTTTCTAGGTGGTGACCTTAAGATTTAGTTTAAAGTGATTAATCTTATATAAAAGGAATTGATAATAAGATGGAAAGCATCGAAAACGATTTTGTAATCATTTAATTTTTTAAAATACAACGAGTGTTGAAAATAATGATCTAATACATTTAACTATTCAATGTGTATAAAAACATCCATAATTAATAATTCAAAATTTGAATCCTACTTCCTTAAAATATTTAATGCATAAATCCGAATATCCTATTTCAAAATGCGTCTATTTCATTTAGCATTAAAATATTCAAATCTATATTTTGACATATTTATTAGTGATTTCTCGTGTAAAAGATTAGGCCTTGAATTTGTGATAGATTTACTGGTGATTCCAAGCAACAGAAAAATATAGCAGCTTAAAAGTGTCTTACAAATATGTTTTAACTTTCTCTAAGCACTGATGCAATTTCTAAAAATAACATACATTTCCTTTCAGTAAAAAATGCGATTATGTTTTATATATCTTGCATTTATTTCTATACTCAAATCAAAATTTTTTTGTTGTTCGAAATAATTAAGAACTCACAATATATATGAGCTCAATAAAAAATATTAAGTTTAAATTCTCTTAGCAGCTATTTTTCTGTGAAGATCTTAAGAAACTCTGTATATTTTTTGCAAATTTATAAAAACACCTACATAAACTCCCCCCCCCCCAAATTCTAGCATTTTTCTCCATTAGCATATAAATGTATACCTAGTTTCATCGAACTAAATTTCTAGAAATCAATAAAAGATTAAATTAAGAAAAAAAATGGGAAAAAAATATTTATGTGGCATTTGATTTCAAGTAGAAATAAATTTCGAAAGCAAAGATTTACAAATTTAAAATAATAATAATAATTAAATAATATAAAAAATAATGCTTTATATAAAAATGTAACTACAAGTTAAGGTTAGTGTAGAAGTTGCTTCATTTGTAGAGATATTTGTGTTTATAATTTTGTGGGGAAAAAAACAGAAAATATTAATGAATTAATTCATCAACGGACGAGTGAAATTTTAAATGAGTGTGATTAAAAATACTCTGTTTTTAGGGACAGGAAAATGCAATATAGTTTAATTAATGAATCAATAATAAATTACGAAAGTAGCACCAAGGTTCTTTTTTCTCTTCATTCATCTACAAGATTTTATTAAAAATTGAAGAGAAAATAACTTTTAAATTAATGGATTGCGTGAACAAGTGCAATATATGTGAAAAATCATTTGCGGTGTAAGCGGACTTTAATTTATTACAAGGATTTATTGATTTCTTTGTCACACAGCAAAATGTCTATACAAAATAAAATAGAATAGGTGGGTGGATCAGAATGGAAGTACCTAACCAAGTGTGAAAGTTATTGAGATCTAATACAGAAGGAAAACGTTATTGTGATCTATTATCCTCTTATAATGAGTTAAGACATTAAACAGGAATATTTTATTTGTAAGAACTCAATATTAATATATTTCTTACAGAATTAACTCTACTAAAAAGTACAAGTATTATAATAAATGCGTATAATAATATATCCATTACTTGCAATTTTAATACAGTAACAATGTTGAAGACAATTTTGTGTTTTTGAACATTGGAAAATTTAACAAATTGTTATATTAAAGGAATTGAAGAATATTCAATTTGAAGGAAGAAATTTATGCATCTTTTATAAAATTTCTTTAATTTTCTAATCTAAATCTTTCAACAATCTGTATTCTTATAATATTATTTTAATTTCCTTCTAATAGTGAAACTTACATTTGTTTTTTTAATTTCTATATGGTTTAATTTGACTCAAACCTAATATTTTCAGCCATGAGGAATAAGAAATAGATGAATGATGCATATCATCTCTTTAGAAATTTGTACAGTATGTTAAACATATACATTTTTTTAAGACTGAGTTGAGATTAATGCCATTGCATCAAATTCTGTCCCTAAGCTACGACTTTGCAAGGTATTATAATATTATTTAGTTCAATGTCTTCCGTATCTCCCTTAATAAATACAGACTTGGAAATAAGATTATATAAAATTACTTATATTGTGATTAGTTACTTGTCTAATTAACCCAGCATCACTCGCGTGAAAAAAACGACCCAAAGTTCTCGCGCAGGGTGTGTCATACCCATGGATGTTTACATTGTGTTTTTACCGTAAAATCTGTATACAAAGGTTAAAAAGGTGGAAGAGTAGGAAGTATAAAAATTGTTTATTACATTTTTCCCACGTAAATTTAGTTTTTCTGTTCTTTCATAAGGGCATTCAGTGCGTTGTTTATACAATCCTTTAATCGCGTCGTGAGTGAGTGCGATGTTTTCACTGGATCTTAATTTTTTTTTAATCTGTATCTTTTTCAAACTAAACAGATAGGAGTAACCTTCTTTATTCTTTAAAGTTAAAAAATTTTGAGTTTCTTTTTTATTTTCTCTTATTTTGTTCCAGCAATAATTTTTTTTTTCTTCAAAAGTTCATCTGAAAGTGGATAAGATGTGTACCAGTTATCTCCTTTAAAACTACATTATTCTCAAATGTTTTTGTGTCCCTACATATTAAACATTTATTTTCAGCATTGTCTCTCTTTTCTAAATCTGGATTGATTTCAGTGCGGGAATCATACTTGCTGTTATACTCTTCATTTGCTTTTTCCTCATCATAACCGCGAAGAGAATTTCTACATCCGAAAATACTGTTGTACTATATCTATTAAATACTGTATTTATTAAATAACTTAAATATCCCATTTCTTCATCATAACTACAATAATAGCTGTAGAATAAGGAAGATTTTAAAGCCTACTCACGTATTAAAAAATGTAACTCAACTTCACGCGCAGGGTGTGACACACCCGAGGGAGTGATATCCAAAGATCTATTTTAAAAATTCACTGACAGGCTTGATCCCCTTGAAGGTTATGACCTTAAAGTCAGCGACCCGGAATCATCCATTTTCCAAAAATGATTTAGCAAGAGTATTGAAAAAGTTAGACGGTGGGTATGACACATCCTGCATAAATGGTGCCGGGTTAAACAAGAATTTTACTCGAAATTTGTATTTTAAAATATTTATATGAAAGCGAAGGATATTAAGTATTTCTTAAATAATTCAATTTAGAAATATCCATTCAGTTGCAGTTTTTAAATTCAGAATTGATTGTAGTCTATCAGTTTCTTATATTGAAACTCATACGTCTAAAGGAAGTACGAGAGAAAAAAGAACATAAAATTGGTAAGAAACAGGTTCCTACAAATTCATTTTTAAATTAAGTTTTTTTTAGTAATTGATTTTAAAACAAAGTATATCATTTATATCAATAACAAATATAAATAAATATACTGACCAACAAAATTTTCGAAGTTATACCTTCAATACAGCTAATATTAAAACAATCTCACCAATGATTGCTAAATACATTACTAACTACTAACCTAGTATTCGCCAAGGCGTATATAACTAATTAAATCCTACTATAAGCTACCTAACAGAAGATCTATTGAATTTTTAACGAAAAATCTTACATTTGTTTATTGCCTATAAACTTACGTTTCTAATAAGTATAAAATCAATTGTAACTTAATGATATACAACAAATATTTACTGAAATTAAACTATACATAAGAAAGAAAGTTAATTAGTAGTAAAAGTGCATTTAACAATGAAAAAAGAAGTGTAATTACAGATTTTCTTACCAGACTTATAACTTTAATGGTATAAAATGAAACTTTTTTTCTGTCTTTTCTCATCAGGAAATTTATCAAGGTTATAAGAATTAGTAGTGGGTGTCATATTTGAATACAGTTTAAGTGTTGAGCAACATTTCTTTTTTTAAAAAAACTTCGTACTGAAAAAAAAAATCTCACGCAGGTATGAAGAGATGGACATCGTCTTCACTTTGAGACAAGCCAACCAAACCTAGGTATTTTTCTTTGAAAAAAGAGGCCTAATATTTTGTGAATAACAGATTTTACAAAGATTTATTTTAAAAATCATTCACGACCAACTGCACTGCAGTGTTGTCTTATTAAATATCAAAATGCTCCATGACGCAAGTAGAGATCTCCTCAGCAGCAATCTCAATAAAAGGTCAACAGAAGCGTAAATGCTGAACTAAAAATATCCCTGTGAACCACTAGTAGCTCGCAATTGGCGGCTGGGGCATCTCTGTATTAAAATGAAGACTGTTAATAGAGTAAATTTCAATGAAAGTAGTTTAACAGAAAATCATCTTGATGTACCTTTGAAAGTTAATCAGAATATTTTAGCAAAAGAAAAGATGTACAAAAAAATATTTTTAAATGGATTTAAAAGCTTTATTTTTCTCTACTATGAAATACATAATTTTCAAATAGGGCATTAGAGAATTAATAAACTTTGCAAAATCTATCTTATCACCGGATAAAAAATAATGACAAATAAATATTATTCTAAGTTCCTTTAGTTTTCCTTAACATTGAATCTACATTTCGAAATACACATTTGACTAATTTTTTTTAATGTAATGAATCCATCTCAACAAACCTTATACTTAAAATATCTATAATCGCTTCTTTATAATTACTCATAACATTTGGGAGATAAATAAAGGTATACAACAGGGGGAGCACTGATAAATTATTTAATATTTAAATTTTAACTTTCTTCCTTTAATACATTTTAAGATCAATAATTCTTTTTTAAAAAAAAATCTCCAAAGTTTATTTAGAATGTGGTAGTTTCGTCTTCAGTACATCTGAAATATTTTACAATAAACTTCCAATGTTCTTGCTTAATCTAACAAAATTTATTTTTAAAGAACTTTCGTAAATGTTTGAAAATGATCAGAATGTAGATCAGAAAAATATTCCTTAAGAGTTACCTAAGAAATTTATTCCTTAGTAATTTATCAAATTTAAAGTGATAAGTGTCTCTCATACTATTGGCTATCCTAACGATGTATTGCTAATAAAAAGGTTCTTTCGAAAACGTTAAATTTTACTTTTTTCCTGTCATCCATTCTAACATTCTTATAAAATGCAAGTCAGATATTTTGGTTGGATATATTATCAGTTCGGACCTTCATTATTATATACGTTTAATATTCCTTACATCACTTTCCGTTGTTTAGTTATTTTTTAAAAGTTTATGAATAAATATTATTTTTCAATTTTGAAAATTTTAATTCATAAGAATATTTTCTCCGAAACAGATTGTTCAAAAGCAAGAAACGGATTGTATACATCGTACTTTTAAAAAATTGAGAAAAGTACTTTTTTTAAAATAATTATTCACAAATCAAGTGTCAATAGTAACTAAGAAAATCGAAAATAAATTGAATTATGTTGGAAAACAAATGAAAAATATAATTAATACTTTTGGATATACTACAAGTCGTATACATTTGATCAAAATATTTTAAATACAAATTATATATATACATATATATTCAAAATTTCTCAACAAGAGAGAGATGAATTAACACATGATTAAAACTGAAAAGAGTTGTAATTGCAAGATAACCAGACAACAGAATTTAAAAGGAGATATGAACAATTAAAATAACTGAGTTAAATATAAAAATATAAAAGAATGGATGCTACAGTATTATCAACATTGCTGACTTAGGACAGCTTATATACAAAAGAATTTTTCTTAAAAAAATTTCTCTATATAAAAGTGGGTTGAACATGTTTATTGGCCAGCCAACCATCCCCCTTTCTGTTAATAATACCGAGCAAAACCCTATTTCAAATAATGGATAGGAATTCTAAATCCATTATGAGAAAAAGGTAACTTACCTAAAAATTGCATACAGAAATGCAGAGCCCATGCTAAATCTGAGTACAATAAACAAGTTATTGCCAGATTCTGGACCCAAATACAAATTCAAAGCAAAGCAATGGCTGAAAAATAGCATTTAGCAAAAGTATGAAAAGAATAGAAATAATAAAATAAGAATTGTAAACATACTACCATTATCTTATAGACTCTAAGATTATATGATTTAAAAGTTATAATAAACTTTAAAAAGTAATTTTATCTAAAATTAGAAATTGGGGGTATCTAAAACTATCTAGGAAGAATAATAATAAATCTATAATAATAACCTGTTAAAACTATGGAAATTTAATCCTTACTATTTAGAATTTCTTTATTCAAATATCTATGAATAAAATTAATTGGGTATCTTTGCATTAAACAGTATTTAGTAAAATGTTTATAGTTTTTATTTGTTCTGATTAATTTGAAACTATAAATTTATTACGTGGTGTGTAATTAATAACAATATTTCTGAATATAGAAACATGCACATTACTCTCCCAATGTGATACATTTATAATATTGAAATTAAAGTCTTCTCGTTTATCATAAATATTAGTAACTATTTTATTATATTTTAATTTATTTCTATATCAGGAAAATTTGCTTCTCATAATTGTTACTATTTGTCTGAATTAAATTAAGATATTGTGGATAAAAATTAATGTTAGGTTTAAAGTTGTCTTGATGGCCAAAAATGATTATATCATCTATATAACGAAAAAAGTAATATTCTAGGAGGACAGATTGTTGGTAATCAGACAAAGAACAAAGAGGGTGAGCACAGAGTGTTCTGGGTTTATATACTGGCGGTGAAGGTCGCGCGACTTCTTTCTAACGGGAGCTGTGATGGGTTGCAAACACGCGGGAGCAATTAGATTAAGATTAAGATAACGCTTTAATATTGTACTAAGGAATTAAAAAATATTTGAAAGGAGTTAATCCAAAATATATAAAGAGAAACGCGAGACTCACTCACTCAATGACGATACCTCCAGAAATATTTAAGAAATTGAAGTCCTGTTTTTTTAAAAAAATATCAAGATGTGAAAGTTATAACAATTCTTGTCTACTGTATATATCCATATAACATCCTGAAACCCCCAGTGAAGCAGGTGGGTAAAGGCTAATATACATATAATTTTAATTTTAATTTAGTTTAAATAAATTTTGTTTTAGAATAATCCTTCAAAAATGAAAAAAAAAAAAACTTAACTTACACTCACTTTTTAAAAGTGTAATATGTTTTCCTTAACATTGCATTTTACTTCAATTCTAGGTAAAAAAGTGAAGCTAATACAGCATGTCTAAATGCGCAAAAGTTAATAAATAATTAGTAAATTCACCGTAATGAACTACTTATTTGCTTTGAAGTAATCACATTTTACGATTTATTGCCACTAATTGGAACCTTTCACGATTTAATATTTTTTTCAACTGATTAGAGAATAAAATTAAGACTAACAAATATTCTGAAAACATTAATTACTATCACAATTTCTATTTCGTTAGTAGTTTAAAGGACAAGTCGTTATTTTTAAGTAAAATAATTAGATTGACTATGTATAAAAAAGAAATGTGTGATTAAAACGATTAATTAATCTTCATTTTGAGTGAAAGTTAAATAAACCAAAGCCGTTGAAAGTAAAACTAAAAAATGCTTAAAAAACTGTCGATTTACAATTAATTTACATAGCTTTGAATGTAAGAAAAAGAAAACTTTAATGCATGTATGAAGGTATTTTTAACTTACGAATCCAAGAGAAAATTAATTTCAAACTGTTAAGAGTTCTCATTTTAATGATTAAATATTTGTTAAAATTTCATAATAAAGTAAAATTTGTATCTTTTATCCGATGAAGTTCTGATTGAAATCTCTTTCCTGAGAAAGAAAAAAAAAATCCTCTTTAAGGCGATATGGTACCATCTTCACAATTTTTTTATTTTTAATATTTGATATCTTAGCTTTAATTGTATTTTATAAAGGTTAATATTTAATAATAATTCCATACAATTATTTTTTAATTTGTTGCAAAATGTTTGTAAAATTTAAATTTTTTTAGCTTTTTTAAGCATTTTTTAAATCCTTAAGGCTTTATTAAATATGTCTCTTTTCTTTCAAAATTTTTTTTCCAAGTACCTTATAATATTCCACGTAAAACTGTGCATGGGTTTTTTTCTGCTGCAGCTCTTTAATTTATTATTTTTTTTTATAGTTAAACTTCCAAAAATTCCTAAGAAAACATAATTTTGAAATTTTTTAGAAAAAGTACTAAATATGTTAGAGCTAATTCCATGCACAGTTTTACAAAACAACATTTCAGAACATGTATAAAAAATTCAAATCCATACTTCAATTATCAAAAAAGCCTTAGGGTTTTGAATAACAGTATGTATACAAAAATTCAACATGGAGAAATATGAGTTTGAAGTTTTCATTCCATGAATAGCATAATATAATATTCATCGAATAGTCTAAAACTTTTATGAAATGTTAATTAGCTTATTTAAAACTACTTACCATAAAAATTGCACAAATGTAGAACAATTAAACAGTATACTGCCATAATGATATATAGAAAAAAACGAATGAAAGATCAATACTTCATAAAACATCCTAATAATTATAAAAAAAAATACACACACTTTAGAGCTAATTCCAAGCTCAGAGCTATTGCACAACATCTACAAAAGGTGTTTATGCTTTTATTTTTTTATTTCCATGATCTTAAAAGCCTTCGCATGTTAAATATTGTACACGAATAAAAGCAAAATTAAATAGCAATTTATAGGTAAAATACATCAAAATCTAAGAGCTGTATATATGCATTTGAATAAATAAATAAATAAAAATATTTTAATAATAAAAGTGTTGAATCTCGCACACATGGGATATATATATTTATATATATATATATCACCAAAAACAAATATATAAAAATAAGAGAGTTTTTCTATTCTTCCGAATTAGATTTTTAATTATTTGAGTTATCAAAATGAGATTTAGTATTTGTGCGTTGGGTGAATCCGTTTTGAAGTTTTAATTTCATTCATAATAATATCATAAAAAGAACGCACAACTTTTAAATCTTGACCAAATCCATTTGATCTTCAGTAAATAATTCACAAACTAGAATTTTTGCATTAATTGCACAATTCTTTCTTAAAATGATTTATTACTGCATATATAACGTCAATCTCTTCGATGCGCATTAGAAAAATAATTAATTCCTTTTTTATCAGGCTCTTTTCTAG
This sequence comes from Trichonephila clavata, assembly GCA_019973975.1. Taxonomy (NCBI): domain Eukaryota; kingdom Metazoa; phylum Arthropoda; class Arachnida; order Araneae; family Nephilidae; genus Trichonephila; species Trichonephila clavata. The sequence continues at coordinate 8,476 of BMAO01028194.1, read as the reverse complement.
CAGATAATCTGTAATGTAGACATGGTAGTTGCTGTTTAGCATCAAACATTGCTCCATTATTTAATGAAAAATGCAGGTAAATCTTTGAAATTTTGCAGGAATATTAGTCAAGATTTGGGTTATCAAATAAGCGAATAAAATTCTTTTCGTCAGTTTAATGATTTTTAGGGCTCCATATCCCCTTAAAAGCCTAACCTAAATTAAAAACCAAAAATTACCCTATATTTAAAATTCTGATTTTCACATCGAGTGTACTTCTCATCAGTATAAAAATATTTTATCTATGTTAATTAAAATAATTAAATAAACACTTTTTTCGATCGAGGTCGAAAACAAATTTCAAAGATTCATATAAATTATTTTTTCTCTAAAATATGAAAGTTTAAAATTCCTTCTTTAAGTAGATTTAAAAGTTTTCTTAGTTTGAAAAATAAAAATTGAAGATTTTGCAAATGCAATGGCAAAAAGAAAACATTTTAATGAACTTTATTTTTGTATTAGATGCTCAAATGAGCAAACGAGTGCTATTTGATTCGTGACGCAGGGATTTTGATTATTTATAACACAGGTATGTCACTCTTTACATTAACAACTGCACAGTCAGAAATCATAGTATGTAAAGATAAGTTTTTACAATTATATTTGGCTATTCTATATCAGAAAGATATTTTCAATCTCAAGATTTGCATAGCAATGAAAATTGAATAAATGCTATCTAAATTTAATTCCTCAAAGCAAGGGTCTCTACATTTCTTAGCTTAAAGATCACACTGATTTCTATATTAAGTTCCAAGAGTCCTAACTACTGCAGTTTTGACAGTGGCGTAACGTACACCGCCGTAGCCCCTACATCGTGGAATGGAGGGGATCCAGGATTCTGGGGTACCCGGAGGTTGAATGACGCCAAATACGTACATTTGTAAGAGCTGACTAGAGATCCCAAATCTAAATTTGCAAATTTCCCCTAAATTTCCCTTAAATTTCTCCTTTACGCCACTGAGTTTTGAATTACGCGATAAGGAATGATATTACTAGACTTTTGGAAGAATTTGCAACTCATACTTTTATAACTTTAAAAACAAATTTTGAGTCTCATTCTTTAGATTTTGATACAACTTCAAATGTCATCAAGATTTTTCAAAATCTTTTTAATATCCCTTGCCCAATACTTCAAATTAAAATGATTAATTTGAAATGGACCATTATTGTTTAAAGTAAAATATTTGCACTCATTATTGCTGGAGTCTTCCATTCATACAATTTTATCATTTGCATAAATTTTCTCGTGTTTTTTTTTCTCCTTTTACGGATCTACTTATGTGGAAGAAACCATTCTCTAAAAAGAAATATACAGAATTATTTGCTGATGCAAATTAATTGACGAGTATTTGAAGTCGCTGCTAACGATTTTCCCCAACTACAAATAATTGTCTCAACAGAAAAAGTACTGCACAAATCTCATTAAACATAAACAAAAGTTTATTTTCGTTATGTGCATTACTTACATATGCCAGTTGTTGGAAATTTTAAGGATAAATGCCATATAAATTACAGTTAATATGTTAAATTTCCTTTTTTTGTGCTAGTTGTGGCAGTTTAATTAATTCCTTTATGTGATTTACTCTCATTTTAGCTTTGACAAAATAAACTTGGTGAAGCAGACCCATGTCACTCTCGGAGAAATCCCCTCTATATAGCAGAACGAAATGTTATGATCTCAAATAAGTTGTACATTCTTTTACAAGAAAAATATACGAAAATATCTTTCTGACTGTTTGTTTTTGAGTTACTTTTGATTTCTTTTGAAAATATACTAAATAAGCATATCCTCCTGAGGAAAAATACCTTATTTAGAAAAAAAGAAACATTCCCTATTCTTATTTTATCCAAGTCTCATTTTTCGTTTTATATTAAGTAAAAACAAATTTATTACCGAAATTATTCTATAGTTCACTTTAAATTTTTAAAATTGAGTAGCATTCGATAAAACCTTCAAAATGACGCCTTATTTAATTAGGTAAATCTTACTTAAAATTTTAGTAGATATTCATATTGTTTTGTTTATATCTTGAGCGGGGATGTAGTAAACCAAAATAAAATGACATAATTCGATAGACATTTTTATTACCTTCTTTTAATTTATCCCGACACTCCCTTATATATTAATATTAAATTAAATTTTTTAAATTACTTGCGCCTGACACCAAATCTTTCTCAACTATCTGAGGAAATAAATTTCGAAATTTCTAAACTTAGCTTGCATAAGATTTGGAATGTTAAGACGAGCTTGAATAAAAGTGATTGAATTGGATAGTTCGAGAAATTTAAGGTAGTCAAATCGTGTAGGTAATTTCCTAATCCATCCAGATCAATGGATCAAAACAATAGTTATTCGAACAAACAGAATTGAGAATGAGAATTTCGTTGCTATAGGAGACTAAGACTCTGTAGCTATGCTCAGGGATACCGATAACTAAAAGGGAATTTAGTTCCGAATTTCATACTTGGGAGAGAGTCACGGAATTCTTCCAAACTACTTATATAATACTTTTTCTGGAATGTGTGTAGTTTAAATGTAAATGTGTGCTTCAAATATGCATATGAAGGATATTAATGAAACACAATTGAATTTAATATAACGTTTACATTATGGATTAAAAACCCTTATTATTATTTGCCTTAAATATTTGCCATTGTCTTTTTTTGAAACACATAATTATTTATGTAAGTTGTAAATGTTGTTTGATTTAACATTGAAATTTTCTATTTATATCTTTTTTTTAATTATATTCCAGTGATATTTAGTTAGAAGTAGATTTTATTAAATGAACATAAATTTCATAGCATAAAACAGCTATATTCTGAAACATAGCATTTCCAATTAAATACAAATACCTCATTTTTGATGAATCATATACATATACATACGCACACATTTCCCCTTTTATATACGTTTAATAAATATTATGTTACATATATCCATATATGGATATTTTTTACCCGTTTAAAGTGTATATATTTTGATTATTTTATTGATTTTTATTCAAAATCCAAAATATATACTAGGCAATTCCCAATGCAATATGGTATTTACATGTATGAATATGCTGCAAATTTATTATTTCGATACATTCACTAACGGTGATGAAAAATGAAATACCTTAAGTAAGTATCGAATACATTTGAAATGTGCACACACACACACATACACACATCTTCTTCTGTAATTTTCAGAAAGACATGCAAATAATTAGTATTCCCTCCGTTGTTCATACAAAATGTATGTACTAATAACACTACTGGGAAGTTCTATATGAACAAAAGAAAACAGTGTTATGTCCTGAAATAACATTTCACTTTATAACGCAATAGCGCCATTGGTATATGATTCAGCAGAATATTATTTATGAATAAAATTTTCAGTTTCTTAATGAAAGGGGTGAGATTTAAATTTTTGTGTTTTTATAAACGTTTTAGAGAACGCGAGTTCATTTGCATGCGAATTTCTAAGTTTATTTTTTTATTTCTTTTTTATTGTGAATCGTGGAACCCAAGGGTTCCGTGGAACACAGTTTGAAGACCACTGCAGTAAGGTGATACACCAATTGTGAAAAATCATCAGTGCTACGTAATTTACCGTCACAGGTAAGGGTACTTAGTTTAGTAATTACGTTGAACGCTCTTTATGCTTAAGCTAAGATTGTGCAGTAAATTAACATGTACAACAAAGGTGCGGCTTTTATTAAAATACCTCTTGATTCTATGTATTAATATTGACCAGCTTACCAAGAATCATGACAATATAAACTTACGATATATATATATATATATATACTAGCTGTCCCGGCCCGGCGTTGCACAGGCTTTTACCGAGGGTATAACTTAATCCCCATGTTAAATTCTCCTTTATTTCTGACACCATCACTTCTGTGTAGGTGTGACACGTATGATGCGAGTGCATGGCCCGTGAGTGTGTATCATGGCTTTCTCGTTTAACATTTTCCCTTCTCTTGACAAAATCAGCACTTCCAATATTATTTTTCAAATTACTTTGACTTCTTTGTTTCTTTCCCCTCCGCTTTCCCCGGGGTTGCACGGGTTTTACCGAGTGAATAACTTCATCCCCATGGGAATTTCCTGTTTCCCTTAATACGAGAGCACTTATGTGTGTGTGTGTATACGCGCGATGTGAGTGATTTCTTTAACTATGTCATAAAAACTCCCTTTTTCGAAATTTGTTCTTAAGTTGGTGTGGTGTGGTAATTAGGAGAGATGGGTGAAAGCTCAGGTGTCGTCCTCATCACTTGACCGTGGCTTAAAATTTCGAAGTCCGTCGCCAAAAACTCTCGAGTAGGTGAACAGTGCGAATTTATAAATCACTCACCCACTTTCCAAATCTTTCGTTGCAGTTTTTTAGTCCTCGGAAACGAAAACGTAGCCTTTTTAAAATAGTTGTATGTTGAAAAAAGACAGAAAAGTAGAAATTTTTCAAATTACAAAATTTCACTACTATTTTAAATCTTGAAGTAAAATTGTGAGGATTTTTTTAAATGTTCGACACATGGGAATAAAGTTCCATGCAATTATCTTTTTTAAAGAAGAAACCATTAAACGATTGATTTAAGTATTTGAGTGTTTTATTAAAATTTGTTCAAAAAAGTTTTTGGCTTTTTATTTTTTAAATCGCTGATTTGATACAGATAAATATTTTAAATGAATCTCCGAAATAAATTGAATACATTCTTTCATCTTAATCTGACACCAATAATGATTTAATTTTGAAAATTATATAAAGAGAAAATGATGAAAATTGAAGCAAAAATAACTTTTTCACTCGAATTTTTTTTTACTTGCCAAATTTGCTGATTTTCGCATGTTTAAGTCAGAACTTTTTGGTGTAACCCTTGAGTTAGATGCGAAGTTTCAGGTGAAACAGTTGAAAGCTATTTGGCGCGAAACCATTTTTCGACGCCAAGTTTGGCAAACTGTAAAATTGCGTATTTTTTAGTAAAGTTTTTATTTTTAGGGCTTAAATTTTAAGTTAATGCTTTCAAACTTCACACATTAATTTCAAAAATGAAGGACTTTTAAAAAAAATGTACAAAAAATACTGTTCAGATTATTTCTTGCAATAACGTTATTTTACGAAAATCACAAAAAAAATTTTAAATCCGTAATGTTTAAGCATTTTTTTCAATCTTCGCACAGAGGTTTGGTAACATTATTCTACAAACGCAACAAAAGTATCGTATGATAATCTTAATAAATAACGAAGTTATTCAATGTTAAGTTAAAAATTATAAAATTTTTCGAAAAATCTTTAAAAAAAAAGTTTGGGCATTTTATTTTTTAAATGACTGGTTCTAAAAGAAAAAGGCTTGAAGTTATTTAGCGTAGAATATCGTTTTCATAACACGAAAATAAATTCATACGCAACGATTTCGAAATAATTTTCATAAAAAGCATCAATTTTAACTATTTTTTAAAAAATCTTAAAAAATAGAAAATATTATTATTTTGCAAAAACAATTATACTGTATCGTGGCGAAAAAAATGATCTTCCGATTCTGTAATTATTTTTTGTCTGATTTAAAAAACAAAAATCGGATGGCTGTTTAAATAACGTCGAGAATACCGAAAAATTTCACCCTCTGTTCATTCACGACGCTAGGCGGGGAAAATAACGGCAGGGTTAAGACAATTAAGCGTTTTAAGGTTTTGAATTAATATCTTTTTAACTAATTACAATATCAGAATGAAAAATAGTTTACGTCCTATTCTCAGACCTTCTGAATATACGCACAAAATTTCATGAGAATCGGCCACACCGTTTCGGAGGAGTTTGGTTACAAACACTGTGTCACAAGAATTTTATATATTAGATATACACATTCAAGAGCCAAAACATTATAACCACCCCTAAATTTTGCAATGAACTCGTCTGGATGACGCGGAAGGCACGTGATCAGGTGTAAGTGGTATTTAACTGCTGCTGAAAAGTCTGAAGAATCATTCTTTCAGTTACTTCAGTGTGTGATGGGAAAGGCTGTGGATCTAAGGGAAATTGATAGAGGGCAGATTGTAATGGCTCGAAGCCTCGGAACAAGTATTTCCGAAACTGCACGACTTGTGGGTTGTTCGCGATCTACAGTTGTTAGTACTTATGCAAAGTGGATCAATGACCGTGAAACCAGCAGTAGACGACATGTTGTTAGAGGTCCACACGCTATCAAAGAAAAAGGTCGTCGGAGACTGTCTCGCATGGTGAAGCAAAACCGGAGTCAGACAGTGGCTCAACTGACAACCCAATACAATGCAGGGCCAAGTAGAATAGTATCGGAGAACACTGTTCAGTGGACACTATTAGATATGGGGCTACGCAGCAAACGTCCCACTCGTGTGCCTTTGCTGCCAATCGTCATCGCCAACTGCGCCTGCGCTGGGCCCGGGAACATCGCGATTGGTCCATGGATCAGTGGGAGAGAGTTGCCTGGTCAGATAAATCACGGTTTGTCATTCATCACCCCGATGGCCGTGTCAGGATACGCCGTCTTCCAGGCGAACAGTTGCTCCCTCTGTGTACATTAGGTTATACACAGGCTGGTGGTGGCGGTATTATGCTTTGGGGGACGTTCTCTTGGGCGTCTCTGGGACGAGCAGACCATGAATGCTACAGGGTACCTGAGCATCATTGCGGACCAGTTGCAACCTTACATGGCTTCTGTTTATCCAGCTGGAAATGGAATGTTCCAACAGGACAAAGCCGCGTGTCACAATTGGAGTTGTGTTGGAGTGGTTCCAGGAACATGATGCTGAATTCCAATTAATGTCCGGGGCACCTAACTCACCGGATCTCAATCCGATAGAACACATTTGCTGGGTATTATTAGCATAAAAGGGGGAAGGTTGGCTGGCCAAAAAACATGTTCAACCTCATCTTTTATAGAGAAATTTTTTAAGATAATTTTTTTTGTATATAAGCTGTCCTAAGTCAGCAAGGTTGATAATACTGTAGCATCAATTCTTTTATATTTTTATATTTAACTCTGTTAATTCAATTTTCCATATCTCCTTTTAAATTCCGTTGTCTGGTTATCTTGCAATTACAATTTTTTACTGTTTTAATCATGTTATTTCATCTCTCTATTGTAGAGAAATTTTGATAATATATATATATGTATATATATATATACTAGACGTTATTTTCACACTCCCACTTCGCTGGGTATTTCATGATATACAAATATATACTATACCTTTGTCTGTTTATATTGATATCGTTGTCCTGACCTTAAGTGTTCAATTGTATTGAATCATTCCAACAAATCTTGCCTCTTGATTTAAAAAAAAAACAGGCCTTTTTAATAATGATTTTTAATAATTTTTAGAAAAGAAATTCCAGCCTCAAATGTAAAGTGTGTTGATAAAGTTGAGCTTTTTATGGAAAAAAACCTTTAGTCACACGTTTTAGCCAACTTCGGTTTATTTAGCAATGAAAGCATCAGAAACAGGAATGAAAAGCATCACATTTTAGGAAATATTTACAAAACCATCTGATGCTTCTATAACGGACTTTTGTGCTTTCATTTTATTAAAACGAGCCTTAGAAAATGGCATAGAAGAATATTGAATGGACTTTGGAAAACGGTCCCAGAGGAATGGTATAAAATTGGCATGGTAGTACTATTAAAAAAAATTTACTTTCATGGAAAATTCGAGCAAGAGCTGCTATGGTCAATAATTATGGCTATCGGATAGAAGTAAATAGCAACAAAAATCATTACATTTATAGATACCATTTAACTATTAAAATCGTTTCCATTAAATGCGAAAGACCTTCTGTATAATAATTTTAAAAAACAATTTTAAACTTTTTAAAATCGGAATTAAAAACAAAGGTAAACAATTTTACAGTAAGAGAATATAACATTAAGGGTAAAGTATGAAACAAAGGTACTAACAACCTGAGACTAATATTAAAGTGAAATTGAAGTTTAGGAAATATGTTCAGTTTTAAAATAACACTCATATATTAGAATTTTATAATACAATTCTTTCATGGATATTCCCCAATAACTTCATTTAAATGATATTTGAAGGTAGAGTTAAATAATTAATCCTCCAACAGTTTCAAATAGATTTTTTTTGCACTTCATAATATTGAAATTAAACCGAATTTTGAGATGATGATACGTTCTTAGTAAAGATAATAAAATGATAAACATCAGTTACGCGAAATTACTATATCTTTATAATAAATAGTTATTCTATGCAAAGTCATCTCTAATATAAAATATTAAATGTTTTTTACTAACAAAAGTTAAGGGTAAGGTAATTTTTTATAATTACAGATCGCTTGAACTGACTCATATCAGGAATACATAATGTGCCATATATTAAATCAAAACAATAAATAATGTGTTTTATGCCAAATCAGCTATAAAGACAGAGCGATAAGTTAAATATTTAATGTGTG
>BMAO01028193.1:0-116697 GCA_019973975.1 Trichonephila clavata | reverse complement strand
TTTGAGCCTCGGTCAAGTGATGAGGATGACATCTAAGCGAGCACATTCCTCTCCAAACTACCATACCACTCTAACAGGAGGGCCTTTGAGCCTTGATAGATAGAACGGGCGCCTTTCTACCCGACAGGTCATCAGTGGCACTAGGGCTCGAACTCATGACACACCTGTCACGAGTTCGTGACCGTAACTACTAGAGTACCGCGGCCTTTCGATATTTATGAGAATTTTTAAAATTTTACTCACCTGTTATTTATGCATTTTTATTTTATTATTAAACTATAAAATTGCTGTGAAAATTTATTAATATAATTTTGCTTCGTAATAAATATTTTTAAATAAAAATAAACTTCAATTATTCGTTGTGAATGCAAAAAAATTGAATTTTGTTATTGTATTTTTTAAGTCGGATTTATTTTACTAGATGTATGTAAATATATTGAATTTATATTACAGATATCTCGATTTAGGATTAGACTATTACGGATAATATGATTCTATGTCGTATCAAATTTGTAGGATTCAATTATAATCATTCCGACAAGCATACAATATAATTTCTTTCTGATACGGCTTAGCAATTGGGGGAAAAATAGTAACCCGAGTTTCTACGAAATGTATTGAGAAGCAGCTTAAAACAATGGAATTAATGAAAAATCTTTTTAGCTAACAACTGACAATGAAGAAAAACAGATTATTTATTCAACTCCTGATGTGATGCTCTCAACAAACGTGCTTACCTAAGCAATCGATACTAGTTATTATTATAGGCTATAATTTTTATCGTTTTATATTAATAGATTGTGGTTTTATTTATAATAGTTTAAACTTCTCTTGACATTTCTTACTTTTACTGTGGCACAGACTATTGGTAAATACAGGTGAAGGTTAGCAAGCCACAAAACTTTGTTTAAATCTGCAATCCTGGTTCCTAAGGCCAGGAGTTTGCTATAGTACTACTGTGGTTAATATATACTTTTTTACTATCGTGATAAGTTATCTTAGGTTATAAGATAACTAATCTTAATAACTAATAACTTTAAAAAAGAAAAATTGTTTTAATTTCGGTTCTGATTCAGTTTGCTATAGTTTTGCTGTGATCATGTCATGCGTTTGCTTCACTCATTTGGAGCCTTGTTAGAATTTAGAACTAATAAGCAGAACTCACTAAAATTTGTAAATATGTAAATATATGTCATTAAAAGCATACAAAGTATTTGGCTAGTGGAATCATCAATTGGGCAGAATTTATTTTGTAGTATTTAGTTGAGGGGGGGGGGGTAGTATTTAGTTCTTTTTAATTTATTTACTGCTATATATATATATATATAATATATATATATATATATACAGCAGTAAATAAATTAAAAAGAAGACTAATAAATCTTTAAACATCTTAAGATCAGACCGAAAGAACCAAGAACATGGAACCATGACTAACCAAAAAAGAGAAATTTAGCTAAAGTGGAAAAACTATTATGATTAACCGAGCTGTCACTGGTTAGGACAGTGAAACAGGGTTAAACAGTGTTTGTGAGATCTCAACCTTCCCCTACTGCGGAAATTTTCGACATAATAGCACCGGAGATAAACTAAGGCAATGGCATAAAACCCACGTGGTTGAAATATAACAGCAATAGAATAGAAATTGGAATATTAAATTACTATAGGAATCCGGGAGAAATACGACAAATATAAATATGTATAAACAAAAAATATTTGCAAAAGAGTTTAATAATGACTATGACCATAATTAATAATAATGTAAATGAGCAAAGAAACTATAATCTTACCCGATGTATACAGATTCCATGAGTGTACTGACTCAATGCACAAAAAAAAACAGCAAAACTAAGAATTATGGCGCCATCTATATATATTTTTAGTAACTAAACTTATTATAAGAATACATCAAGAAAATTATATACTATAAACTAAATTGAAATGAATATATTAAATAATAATAATTAATTAGCTATAATTTTGAAGACATATATTTATATATAAAATTAGCTGGATAGTTATAATCTAGGCAACTTTGAAAGAATTTTTATAATTATTAATTCTCAATACTTCTTCAAATACTAAATCATTATTTCTTTTTATATAATTTAGAATAATATTTCTAAAAATTGAAATGTGAAGGGTACTATTCCAGTATGGCACTTTTATAACATTAAAGTCAAATGAGTCTCTTTTATCAAAAATATTACTTTTTAGCATATTATTTTCCACTTTTAATTGGAGATCAAGGAAGTTTGCTGACTCTATATTGCAATTGGTTTTTATTAATTTCAAGTAGTGTGGATAGTAATTAAAAATAGGAGTAAAATCAACTTTATTACTGAAAATAATTAAATCATCGATGTATCTAAAAAGTAACAAGAGTCTGTATCAATTTTTTAATTCTCATAATAGTGTAAATAGATATTAGCCAGACTATTACTTGCTGGGCCATCCTGTGGCAGACCTTAATTTGTTGATATAATAACAGTTATTATCAAATATGTAATTTTCTTTTAAAACAAATTGTATAATAGTATTATATTTATCACAGTTTATCAATTTATTAATGAATATTTAATATAAACATTTTTAAGTACTTTAATCATATCCTCTATATCAATAGAGTGAATAAGTCTTTGAAGTCAAAGCTATGCAAAGATTTAATACTCTTACCTTGCATGTTCTCAACGATATATTTTTACTATTCTTTACAATAATGGAGTTTGAGATATTGTCTAAAGTGTGTGGTATAACTTTTTGCAACACCTTGTCAAGATATATATATATATATAACTTGTTCAAATTTTCAATTGTTATAAAATACTTTTTATTTATCCACTGAAGTTCAAATATATATTTTATACTTGAGGTGGATGACACATGATGTTAATACAGTTTTTTCAAACATTAATTCATGAAATTTTTTTATTTCTTAAAAAAAAAATTATTTTGCATTTTTTTGACGAAGTTAAAACAAGCACGAACGGATGTTGGCAGTAGGTTTTTTTTAACGAATTTTTTCTTGGTTTCAAATACATTTTTAAAAACTTTAGTGGATGACACTTGATAAAAATACAGTTTTTTTCAAATATTAATCCAGTAATCAAATTTAATTAACTAAAATAAAATTTTCTTTGTTGACCTTAGTAGGATTTGACTTTAAAATTTTTTTTATATTAATTGTTTTTGTTAATGGTGCTAATTGAAAATCTGTTATATGCTTCCTTCACGGTTATACATTTAAGGTAGCCGCAATAAATCACATTGCCTGGAAATTCTTTGTCCCTTGACTAGAAAAATATAATTGGGTTCATAAAAATATAATTTTACTTGATGTAAATTAGTCTTTATAAGATCAACGTAATTTTCGATTTATAGAATAAAGTCTATAAGAAAAAGTAAAATTAAGACAATTTTTGCCTATTAAAATTTTTTCTGTAATAAAGGAAATACTTCTATGAGATATTTTACAACTTTGATGAATTACAACTCTGATTTTGAATTCTTGGTGACAACATCATTTGGATTTCTTTTGCCAAAATGGTTATAAAATGATAATAAAACTGCAAAAAAAAACTCGTTCAATTTTGTGAATTTTTGAAGAATTATAGCATTAGAATTAAGAATCGCAATAAAAATCCAAGCTAAAACTAAAAGCATCTGCTGAATTCCAAAATGTACTTCTGCAAAATTAATGCAGCCTTCCTTCTTCTTTCTCCAGTGAAATGTTAAAAACACTATAAAGTCTCCAAAAATTCTAATAATTCACTCCACTCTCCTCAAGCCCTTTATCTTAATTAATACTCCTAGTTTTAACTTAATTTAATCTAAACTTATTCAGCCAAATTTTGTGACGAAAGAAGGAAAAGAGAGGTGTGTATAATTTTTCTCTTTAATCCAACTTTTTTTTGTCATTATTATTCCTTCACTTCTGTGTAAATTCTATTACCAAAACATGGAAAATAAAATAAAATAAGAGCAATTTTAATAAAATATTTGATGCCAGCCCTGATATCTGCTGTCTGGATTTCGAGCAGTCAATAGCATCGAATCAATGCTTTTTTATTTGCTTGCTACCAGAGTAATAAAATACATTAATTTCCGGAACATTTAATTATTTGGATTAATAATAAAGAATAAAAATTATGGGGTTCCTGTTAATTTTTTTGCAGAAAAGAGTTGATTGACGTTTGTTGGGTGCCGCCCTCTTTGAGTAAACAGCTTTTTTAATTGCTTTTCTCTGTCCGGATTTATCTCTTCTTAGAGCCAACGCGATGTAGATAATGTGTTGTTAATTTTATTTCTTCTTTTCCAGATATTCTGTTCTTATTTACAAGCAAACCAATATTGTTTGAGAGATATAGCTTAAAATTTTTTAAACAGGTATCATATCTAACGCTCTATACCAGGGATAGGCAACCTATAGCATGCGTGCCACATGTGACACGTTTTACAATTCTCAGTGGCACTCTGCATAATTCTCTACAAATTTGTTAATTTTTTGATTGGATGGAAGCTGATAAGTTTGGAATGAACCTTATTTGACAAACAACTTCAGAATCATAGACATTTATGGAATTACAAAATAATCTGGAAGATAGGTAAAGATAAATTTAAGGAGCTATTTTGTAAATTATTGAATGTCATTGCTGGAAAGATTGATTTGTTTGAAGAGAGAAAATTGTATGTGTATATGCATGTACTCTGTTTTCCGCTTTTGGCTCAACATATCTAAGTAAAAATTATTCCCTCACTTGAAAAGTATTTCCCGAGTCCAAAAAAAAAAAAAAAAAAAAAAAAAAAAAAAAAAAACTTAAAAAAATAACTTTTTTATTAACTGAATAATCAAAATCGTGTCTGATTGAAAGTTAAAGTGAAAGTGGAGCGGTGCAAGCACTAGGTTTGATTTTATGCTGTTTATTTATTTATTTGTTTGAAGAAATATTTTTAAATGACGCAAAATCAATATACATTGCTGGCCACCGTAAATGCAACACCAAGAAAGAAAAGAGGTAGCACAACATTTATTTTGTAGATAACATGTTGACAAAGTATCAAATGATTAAATTTATAGACTACTGTGAAGTGTGGTTCCTGCCAGAATCAGTAGCCAGAGTAGCCGCCATTGTTGGATATCACCGCTGCCACACGCCTCGGCATTAATTCAAAGAGACTTTGGATGTGTTCTTGGGGTACAGCAGACCAAGCAGCTTCCACACGTTGCCAAAGTTGATCTGGTGTGGCAGCAGGGGCATAATCTGGGTCAATCGTTGAACAACAATGGGCCACATGTTTTTTTCGGTGAAAGATCCGGAGAGCGAGCCGGCAGGGAAGCAATTCAATCTAGTGATTGACGAAGAACCTTTGGACAATGCGTGCCACGTGTGGTTGCGCATTATCCTGTTGAAATATGGCTGTAGCCAAGCCCTGAAGGTAAGGAAGGACAACTGGCTCCAACACCTCGGAGATGTAGCGCTGGCTGTTTAAGGTATCCGACTACCCTAAAATCGGGGATTTGGTCAAATATTGAAAAAAAAAATTATGATTCTATTTTGTAGACCAACTTATTAGCTTTATAAAATTACCAAGTTTTTTATTTTTCGTTCACTAGAACAAAAGTTACAACTGTTTTAGTACAAGCAGATGACACTTCCAGTTGGTAACTGCCGACCGGAAGTGGCATTCTGAAACCAAAACTGAAACTTTGTTTGGTTTCTTTCCACTTTTTCAAAAATATATTTTGAAGTAAAGTATATTTTAATATTTTGTTTAACGTTATTAAGAAGCCTCACTTATTTATTTTTTATAAAAGGAGTTTTCAAATCTGGCAATTTCAGGATATTTGTTTATTTACTTCTTAACGTTCGATATCACTGCTAACTTTTTTTCATTCTAGTTTTTACTGAAATAGGTTCATTTTGATTTTCGTATTTGATAAAACTGCTTTTTAGTTATTCCTCAAATATCTGCCATGGGACATGGACGAAAAATACTTCCAAAGAATCGAAAGTTTAATGGTAATTTCCGCACTGCTCAAAAGAAAGTTAGTGATGGAAGTATTAGTACAGAAAAATTGGGAGGAGGATTAAGTGACACTTTATTTAATGTTGATACCGGAACTCTTTCTGGTAATAGAATTTTCGACATCGAAATACTGGTATCAATATTCTCTATTCTTTCTTGCCCTGTTTGTTTTGATCAAGAACTGTACTTGGTTGAAGACTCAAGACTTGGTTTGCAGTCAAATTTGTGTCTCAAGTGTAAGAACTGTTCATTTTCAAAAGGATTCACTTCTACATCAAAGGTGAATAATTTAAATACAGTAAACCTTCTTCTCGTCTTTGGAATGAGAGTTATTGGCAAAGGATTTTCAGCTGGAAAGAAACTGTTCAGTATGCTGAATATTCCTTATCTTTCAAAATGTACATACAGACAACATGAAATTAAGTTGCTGCATGCTACATCACAAGCTGCAAACAGTTCTATGTTGGAGTCAGCAAAATCCATTGCGGAATGTTCAAATGAGTGTGGCGTTAGTGTAGATGGTACATGGCAAAAACGTGGCTATTCTTCACTGAATGGATGTGTTTCGGCAATTTCTGTGGACTCTGGAAAAATATTAGACATTGAAGCGCTCAGTCAATATTGTCGAGTGTGTACAAAAAACGAAAAAACATCGGGACCCTCCAAAAAATGCGTAGTGTCACATTTTTGTAAAAATCACAAAGGATCAGCTTCTAATATGGAAACTGTCGGTGCTTATAGGATTTTTGAAAGGTCTGAAGCAAACCGCAGTCTTCAATATACATCTTACTACAGAGATGGGGATTCAAAGGCGTTCAATAATGTGAAAGACATGTATGGTATTGAGAGCATAACTAAATATGAGTGCATAGGACATGTGCAGAAGAGAGTTGGCTCTCGTTTACGAAAGCTGAAGAAATCCACAAAAGGTTTAGGTGGGAAAGGCAAATTGACCGACAAATTTATCGACACACTTCAAAATTATTTTGGAATTGCTATTCGAAGTAATGTCGGCAATTTGTCTAACATGCAGACTGCAGTCATTGCTGCTCAACCGACAAAAAACCCATGCATGGACAATGCCCTTCTGGATCCGATACGTGGTGCAAATACCAAAAGGCCAAGCAAAAAGGAAAACTGCAAAAACATAGAACACCTGGCTTACCAACTGCTGTATTGAACACGGTGAAAAACACCTATATGGATTTATGTGATCAATCACTTCTCGAAAAATGTTTGCATGGAAAGACCCAAAATGCCAATGAAAGTTTTAATGGTGTTTTGTGGAGCATAATCCCAAAAGAAACTTTTGTTGAACTTCTGACATTACAATTTGGCGCATTCTTAGCTGTATTACAGTTCAATGATGGATCTAAAGGGATTATTTCCGTGTTGGAACATTTACACATCCCAATGGGTTGTTTCATTGTGAAGGGCTATTCAAGCTTTGATGACGAAAGAATTGTCGACTCGGAGAGACATTCATTGCCAACTACAAAAAACAAGAGAAAAAAACCCAGAGGACTTAAAAAAAAGGAACTGTGCATTATCTGAGAAAAAGGAAGGTGTTACGTATAAATCTGGGGAATTTTAAACCTGTAGGTAAGTATTAATATTTAGAAAAAAGTGTTTCAAACTTTAAAATGTGTTTTACACGAAATGTGTTTTTTTGAAAAAAATAAACGGGGTCAAGGATTGCTGAAAAAGTTTCTAAAATAATTTACTGAAATTTTTTGTGTAGTATCTGTATAATAGTATAATTATTTTGATCTTCAGATTTATAAATCACTGCATTATTACAAAATTTACAGTCCCTTATGTGAATAAAACCACTGTTTTTTTAAGCAATTTCGTATAACAACTAAGATAAAATGCTCTATTTTTTGTAAAAATTAAAATATCTCTTATCCTGAAGGTCACTTCAAACATTAATAACAAAATAACATATCAAAACTGAAAAATTGAGTATTTTTTTATAAAAGTTTTTTACAGAGCGGGCCCCGTTTACGTAATTTTTTGTAAATTTTTACCAGTTTTTTCCCATTTTAATAATAATAATTTTTTTTCTCTTTTCAATTTTAGGATTTTTTTCTTAAAATATACCAAATAAATATAAAAATCACAAAAAAAATCCCCATATCTCCATTTTTCAAAAAAAAGTTGTCGCAACCAGTCGGATACTTTAAAGTACCAGCAATGCGTACTAGAGGAGTGCGAGAGTGATATCCAATACCGCCCCATACCATAATACCCGGTGCAGGACCAGTGTGGAGGTGCATAACGCAGCTGTTCAGCCTCCTCTCTTCACAGTGTCTCCAGACTCGAATCCGACCATCGTGGTGTCGCAGACAGATGCGTGACTCGTCAGTAAAGACAACTTCATTCCATTCCGCCACCCACATCCTTCTTTCATCGCACCATTGGTGGCAGAGACGTCTGTGGTTCTGCGTTAAGGGTAGACCCAGCAATGGACGTCTTGCGGACAGACCACTCTGCTGTAAACGGCGTCGAATGGTACGTGCAGACACTGAATGATGCGTTACAGACTCAATGTGCTGTGCTATGGTTCGTGATATGACTGAGCGATCCGTCACTGCCATGCGCACAATTTGCCTGTCCTCACGTGAAGTAGTGCACTGAGGTGGATGCGATCGACCACTTCGGTCCGTCGTACCCTCCTGCATCCAACGGTCACATATCCGCATTACTGTTGTTTGGTTTCGTCCAACACGACTACCGATTTCCCTGAAAGATAATCCACAATCTCGGTAGGCCACTTTCCTTCCTCTGTCGAACTCGGATACTTGATCAAAAGCTGATCGCTGTTTTCTGCGAGACATAACTGATCGTATTTTGAAAAAAAAAAAAAAAACACACACACAATAAAAACACAACTGCCGTACTTGAAATCGTCGAAAACTCCAAGCCTCAAATAGCGCTTTGAGGTGGTGCCACAGGCGTGCATGATGTGTGTCTGCGCTGAAATTATAATCATTTGCATATCTCATCTCCTCTAATGCATGCTATAGATTTCATGTTATTTGCGTGCTTCCTTCAGGGTATTGCATCTACGGTGGCCAGCAGTGTACAGTAGTATAATAAAACTATAAATATCCATATTATTGAACTCTATTTTCTAACTCTGTATGAATTATCGGGAATCGAATTGTTTAAAATTGACTTCCATGTGACATGTGGAATCATATTGGTAGATTAGTTTGACACATCACAACTAAATGGTTGCCAACCCCTGCTCTATACATTCAATACTTAAAATAAAAAATACTTAATTTTTCTCTATTTCAGTATATCTGTTTTCCCAAACCATAAACAAGGGAAAGATTCCATGTTGAATATATTGAATCAAGAACTGCATGAACAGAAGAGTCATGATAGGGTTCAAAAACCAAAAAAACTAAATGTACCTTTTAGCAGCAACAATCTAATCCGAAATAAAATTGTAAGCATAAAACAATGGCAAACTTGTCAAAAATGTTTCAGACCACAAAGACGCAATGCTCGGAAAAAATATGTAGAACTTATGAAATAACATGTGACATAATGCAATGTCAAGGGAATTTATTGAGATCTTTTACAAAGTTCAACAATTTATATTCTATTCTAGAGCCGCACAATATTTATTTACACTTAAATTAGCGTAAGAATCAAAATTTCTAAAAGCTAAAAAACGTTTCCCTTGTTCACAACGCATATGTTTTGTCAACTTTTCGATAAACTTTCGACTCCATGAAATTTGTATTTGTTGGGTAATGGAATTCGCATGGAATCAATGCAAGCAAAGTAGCAGATTAAATTGACCTATTAAGTCAATTAAATGCTGACCTTCCATAATTTATGCATTTCACAATGCTTTTAAAATATATTTTCTCTACACTGCTGACTACTGGAAATGTAACATCAAGGAGGAGAAGAGATCAAAATCAAATTTATAAGAGATCTAACATACATTGCAAAAGTGAAATGATTGAAATACAGCCGTCTGAAAGAGAAGGAAGACTATTATAGCAGTACTGATGCACGACTGACAATAATTGGTGTTTCAGTATTGACTGAAATAAGCTTTGGGATTCTTGTAGGGTTTGGCTGGCACTCTTTGGCGTAACGTATACCCCTGCAATCCCCGCATTGCAGGGTGGCCAGGGATTCTAGGGGGTGTGTGTGCCAAAGTCTGACTGACGCCAAGTACGTGTCTGGGCTTGGGGCCCAAAACCTGCCTTTGTAGAGGGTCCCTAATGTTTTCCTTTACGCCATTGCAGTCCATGCTACCTCCACACATACCAAAGATGATCTTGTGTACCGGCGGGTGCTAAATATGTTGAGCGAATCTTTCTCCAAACTTTGATAAGGTGTAATCAATAGACGATAGATGGCGAGAATAGGTTGGTCAAGGCAGTGAAGCAATCTGGAAGCCGAAGTTTTGAACGTAGTGTGTCCCGTGTGGTTACGCGTTTTACTATTGGAATATGCCCACAGGCTTTAAGTATAAGAGAGGTGAACATTCTCCTAAACCCAGGCTGTTTTAACAGCACAGGGAAAGTGCAGAAGGGGAATGCAATACTGCCAGTACTACAGTAGAACCAGAAGGGTTTTGAATAAGACAATAATTAAGCAGCACTTCTCCTCTGTCTTTTTTTAGACTCTTATATGACCATTGAGGTGTTACAGAAAGAAATGTGATTCATCTATAAAGATGATATCACGAGATTTGGCTGTTCTTGTATGTCATTTAATGCACCATGGCAGGCACAAATTCCTGTGGGTTTTAGGACAAAGAAAAATCGCGTCAATGAGCCCCTTAAGGCCTTATCACACACGAATGTTTCGAACAACTCGAGTCTCGTTCGAACAACCATTTCATCGAATTGTGCGAGCAGCTGTGAGGGTGAAGAGTTGCAGAAAACAAAAAGACACTCTCTGATGCCAGGAGCTCTCTATCGTAACATTGAAAAATTACTCTTCAACAAACAACATGTTGTTCTTCGATTTTTCTGCTTCGGAAAACGAACATCCAATATTATTTTTATTCCACTCGCACTTTTGTTTACGGTCGTAAACAGAAATAGTGCGCCATTTTGTTTAAAGTATTATACACCAGTAAAATAATATACTCCCTTAAAATATTATGCGCCATTTCTGAAGCGTTTAACGAAGCTGAGACAGCCATCTTGTTTATCACATAGCTAGACGAAAAGCCCCCTTGGCTGGAATTTCGAGCAATTCCTTCATTTCTCTAGGAAAAAGCTGTTTGAAACTGTTGCTATGGCAACTGAGTAGAAATTGGTCAAAAGGGGGGTTGAAAGAAAAATTGCTCCAAATACGTATACATGTGATAAGGTCTTTACGAATATTTTCTGTGTTACAAATGACATCAAATAATACGCTTTAACATTGATTGTTGTACAGTAGAACGTATTTATTATGATATGATTACTGATGGGGCAGAGTGGTTCATTAATACCATATGCACATTATGCCTGTAATCAAGTGAAGTGGGGAGACGAAATTGGTGTAATCTTTGATAGGGACAGTCATTTCCTCCCATAGCCTCGAGGAAGATTTGCCTCGCTTGATTTTTGATTATGATCAACGCGACCACTGATCTCTATGTTACATTCTCAACAGGCAACAATTTTTCCTCGGTTGAAATCAAAAATGTGCTTGAATGACGTTAGTATTCTTTGTCGAGACCTTTTGAAGTTGATCACGCAAAACAACCGCACGGGAGAGAAATTGCATTACCACAAATGTCATTTTGTTCTCCTTTCTCATAGAATTCTTTAAGGACGCTAAAGGCACGAATATTGTGCATCTGTGTGAAGAAGCTTAGTATGTGCCTATTCCATAGTAATATATAAATTAACTCAATACGATATAATAAAAATATTGCATTTTTGCTTATAAGATTATACAGATAAGCTCAATTAGGTTTTTATGCATAAAAACTCTAAGTTAAAGACATGAAAAATCTAACTTTTTGAAACTTTTCCCCAGAATAAAGAATTTTTTCAGAAAAATTAAATTAGCTAAAAAAGTCTATTAGAAACAAGAAAGATAAATTTTATTGATACGCATATATATTCACCCTAAAAAAATCGCACATTCTTCTTTACACTCATAATTATTTCCTTATATTTAAGAACGCTGTCATTTCTATCGAGAAAGAATACACTCCGGAAATTTCCCCACTATTTCGTAGTTTTTTCTCTTTAGGATATCAATTCCAGGAGATAACCAATGAAGCGAAACCGACGACGTTACCTTCCGTTTTCGCTGGAGTTTCTGATGGCTAGAAGTTTCATCACCTAATTTTTTTACACCTAATCGCTTGGTAGAATAGAAGCTGAAAATACCATATATGTATTGTCTTATGAGTGGTGAAAGGCGCATCAAAGAATTATAAAAATATAATCTTTCCTGATGTTGAAAGAAAGATAGCGATATTTTATAGAATTATTATGCATACACACTAAATAATTTCACAGAACATTCATATATCTAAAAACGGTCTGGCTGACAGTTTATTTGAATGATTAGGCTAAAAGAAGCCCAGCAAGACATTTACTCGTAATTGCAAGTTCACGTATAATTTCTTTTAATATAATTTATTTACGATCACATTAACGTAACTAGTCTTGAGAGGGCCTTGCATCAAAATTCTTTGGGGCCTTTTCTGGGGCCCCTTAACATTTTGCTGTTTTTTTGCTTACACATATTGGGGCCTCTGTAGCTTGGGGACTCGGTATCATTGATATGGTGGCTTAGGATTAAGACTAAAGTAAATTTTTTTAATAGTATGACCCTACATTTATTTATGATTGTAATTAGACGTAAAATTGTTTGACTTTTTGAGAGTTTTAAAGTAATTCCTAGAACTTAAAAATTCTGGCGAAAATAGGGAAATTTATGAAACAGCATTTGCTTTTTTTAAGGATAAAAACATTTATGAAGAATAATAGGTTATTTCGTTCCATATTTGGGAGAACAACAGAGGAAAAAAAAACCACATAAATTCTTTAAAAGAATATGAAATTATTTATATTATAGGTATTAATATATATAAATATTAGAAAATTAAATATACTTATTTTTGCCTTTAAATTGATCTGATTGAAAAAGTTAATTCAAAACACACAGAATCTTTGTAGGATAAAATCTTCTTTTCTTGAAATCCTTCATGAAATAAACAAGAGTGTTTTTTTGCATTTAAATTAATGGAACAGTTTCTTAGCGCAGCAAATTTACATATAAGAAAAGACATCGAAAACTCTTTCTTCATGCACAATATTAGTAGAATTAAATTATTTTTTTTATTTCAACCAGTAATAGATGATTGAAGAAAGAGAATTAAAATGTGAAATCAATTAGTTTTGAAATTCATTATAAGAAAAGCATATTTTAAAAACTTTTCTTGATAAAGTTTCCTTACTTTACAATTTACTTATACAATTTTTATTAAAGTTTATTTTCTCCCGAAAGAAAAATAATTATTCTCTTAAAAATAAGTTTTAGGAATGCAAAATCATTCTTTACCTTTTTTCATGTTAAATAGATCTGATCTTAAACGTTATAAATACAAAAAATAGTTTAAAAAATTAAAAAAAATTAATCTTTTTTTATCCGAGAGTAAAAACTATAGGATGGAGTACACTAAAAAGGAAATTTTGAAGGATTTTGTAAAAGAAATTATGAAATGCATGCAAAATTGAGAATAACACCAATTATTCAAATTCAAGTACCTCGAATTCAGACGTATTTAAAAAAATATTTTTTATCTTATACATCACGAAATTCAATGCCTTCTGCAAAAAAGTTTTTACTCAGGTTATGAAGTAGTACTTACTAGACTTCAATTTGAAACTACTATGAGAAACTTTTCCTGCAAAGTTTCAATTAAATGTTTCCGAAAGAAATGTCTCTTTAAACTTGAGCAAAACGCAGAAAGCATCGACATGTAGCTATTAGCTCCAGGAAAATAAGACTGCACAAAACTGTGCTCAGATGTTGCGAACGGGGTTGCCAAATAATTTTATTAAACTTTTTCTTGTTCTTGCTTCCTTTTTCCCACCTCCTCAGTAATGTAATTTACTTCCAGTGGTAAGAGAATAACGATGAAAAAAATGTGGTAGTGAAAGAGAAAAATCAATCTCCAAAACACTTTTACCCTGTAGAAGTACGTTACTCATTTGACTTGATAATTTAGAAGAAAATTAAGTTAAAACTGAGAGTTTTAATTAAGATAAAGTGCTGGAGGAGAGTTGGGAAAATGGTCAAAGTTTTCGAAGTGTTGGGTGACAAATTGTTTCTCAAAATCACAAATCGTAAAGCAAAAATTGCTTTAGCGGATTTACATATTGTAATATGCAAACTTATTTTACTCTTTTCTTTACATTTATATAGTATTTTTATAATTTTTAAAAAAATGAATTGCTTAAAAAATTAGTTGTTTTTTGTTTTTAAAATAGCTTTGTTTATTTAAAAAATGATAAATAAGTACAGGGCTTTCATATCTAGGTTTGAAAAATCAAAATAGGGTATGGTTTTTCTAGCTATGTATCAAAATAAATAAAACAAACAAACAAACAAATAAAAATAAAACAAATAAATAAAAAGGAAATAAATAAATAAAAATAAAATAAATAAAATAAATAAAATAAAATATAAAATAAATAAATAAAATAAATGAATAAATAAAAATAAGAATCTACTTATTAATTTAAAACAAATAATTCTGTTAAAATTATTACTAATTTTAGAAAGATCAACCATAGATCCCACAAATAATAATATTTTTATGCTTTGATTTTTTTCAATTCAATCATTAAATGAGAAACAATGTTCTGAAAATGCAATTATTGATAACATATTTTATACAATAATTGAGTGTGAGCAAATATTTTGCATAGTTTTTAATTTTATTCAATATATTTTATATTTCAATATAAAGTTTGCGCTTACTTTAGTTTCTTCCCATTCAGTATTACTTATTCTCTTCTATTTTTGCTTCTCTTTTTCAGTCAGCCCCCTTCCACATTTGAAGTTGTTTATATAGGTATACAGGAATTGAATCAAACTGCGCATAGTATTCAATGGAGTTTATGGATGCAGGTGTATGATTACTGTTTCCATCATATTTCATCATCCAGACGTTTTCCTTGTGCCATTGTTCGAAAAAGTTCCAAAAATATTCTCAGGCCTTCAGAAACACGAGTAAAACTAAGAACCCACAGAGTGATTGAGTTTTAAGTACGTGTCTTGTCAATTTTCTAAATTAGTTGTAAGCAAAAAAAAAAGGAGAAAATTATCTTTTATTTGTTATATGTACTGATTTTTTTTGAAAAATGGCTTTATAGTCTTTGAAAAGTAGGAGAAAATGTTTCTCCTCTTTTGCTTTCGAACTCTAATAAATCCCTGATAAATTCTGACCTCTTGCATCAACCACATCTTTGATATAACATGTTTTTTTTTTTAAAAAAATGTTTGAGATGTACGAAAGTGCATATATTTTTCTAAATGGTTTCGGGATTTGCTTGTAAAGTATAATAATGAAAATACTTAACGTTTCTTCCACTAGAAGAAAATAGCTTTACGATCCATGGAATTTACAAACTAATGTTATCATTACAACAAATATGTGCCTGTAATTCAAAAAGTTCTGATGGGGTAAGTTTTTAATTGGATAAGTGATGGGAGCAGTACTCTTTTTTACACAACAATTGCAGTGTCGAACCAATTTTTCTGTTGAAGTGATATAATCACATTATTTCGGAGCCTATCAATATGCCTAGCACCATTCACAAAACATGACTAATCCTGATGCCGTAATTTCTTCAAAGAAGTGAAGACCTATGATAAGCAATAACGTAAAGTCAAACAACATTGTTACCTTTAAACAATGAAATGAAAAGAGGGGTTTGTTTAAGATCAAATTCTACAGTTACCTTCGCTTACAATGAAGTTGAGAAAAAAAAAAGAAAAGCTTAATTATTTCATCAAATTTCCCAGGACCTTGTATCATCCTGAATTTTTAGAGAAATGATTGTGAAAAACTGCCACTGGCGTATACATCCGTCTTGCTCAAATAATGCATTGAATGCTCCAAACGTATATATACGTCTTTCCAAAATACAATACCTTGTATCCTCCTGCATTATCAGAAAAATGATTGTGAACCCCTTAACTGCCCCCGGCTTAATATCCGTCTTGCTCAACCGGTGTATCGAATGCTTCGGACATAACTATATGTCTTATCAAAATACAATTCTTTTCTTTGCATTGCTATCAATAAAAAATTTCCGAAGGCTTTGGAATGCAATAAAAGGACCTTGAAAATATTGTTACATAGATCGGGGTTCGAGGATTTTATGCAAAATCAGTCGTAAATAACAAGGCAATTCCTTAAGAGCGATGAGTATTTATTGGCGTAAATCAATCCTTGAAAATACAGGATTGAACAGCAAAATTCGCAGAATAATTAACAGAAGGATTTCACACCTTCAACAGCACTCAGACACAATAAGCAGTGTCTAAAATTCACGTATGTAAATGACTATTCACAAGCACATCCGAGCTTATCAAATTCAAGGCAAGTCTTCTAGTAGCTAATCAAAACAGTGCTCACTACTCGCTGGTTAAAATCAGACTGACTGTTGCGGCGCGTCTCTCTCTATTTATAGCAGAGGCCGAAATTTCTGGAAAGATGCGCTCGCGCCACAGATCGTGAAATTAGTGGATTTTTCTACTAATTTCTAGAAGAATCCAGAGGGTCCCGAATTCGCCAACTTGGTCGCCAACTTTATCGCCAATGTCGCAAAATTGGTCGCCAAAAATGATGCCAACTTGGCTCTATCACCAATATTTCGCCAAGTTCCCATTGAATTGCCATTATAACGTAAGGGACGGCTTGCTTGTGAATATTACAATCTTAACATGAAATAAATATAGAGTAATATAAAGGCATTGCACATCCAAATCCAAATTATTTACATTATTTTATACAAAATTCGTAACAATATGTTTATGAAGAATTTACATATTTCAGAGAGAATTTTGCTTAATTGTGTCTTTTCTTTTCTCCTCAATACGAGCGCTAATGTGAAAAGAAGTACAACTGGAGAGCGAATCGCGAGCCTTTTAATGGACAGTTAAAAGATTAAGGCAAATGTTCTTACATTATTCTTATAAAAAGGAAACGATTAAAGAGGGGAAGAAGTTTTTTACAAGTAAAAAACTTTCCGACTTTTAGCATAACTTTCTATATCGTCGGATATAACATATTCAAAATCTGTGATATGGCAAGTGTGGTATTGCTTTCATATGCAATTCTCATTGCGTGTTCTACTTCTTGGCTAGAAATTTCGTTAGTTTGTTGCATTTCAGTTCCTTTACGACATCATTCAGATTTGGCGAGAAATGTTCCCATCCCTTCGAAACGCAAGATGAATCATAGCTTACTTATGCAAATAATTTTTAGAAGAATGTTTACCAAATCTTTTAACCGGTGACAAGCCCTAAGCGCCGCAGATGTATAAAAGGAGTTCCCCAGTAACTTGCGATGAGGTAAAATGGAAGACATCGCTGATAATCTTTATAAAAAAATACCTACTATCCTAACTCTATGCAGTTGCAACTCGCTTAGCCTTATGCAAATTCCATGCATGCATCGCCATTTTCTCTCTGCGAAGGAAATGCGAATTACATCGAAAAAGCATACTTAAGAAAATATGTGTACGAACTTTGGTTGATATCCACACAGTATTTTTTATGGCAGATAGGCCACCTGTTTAATTTCGATCCTTTTGTATATTTTAAGTTCAAGCAAATCTTAGTCACAAGATCTTTTAAAGGAATTCCAGAATTTTCGTGAAAAAAAATACAAAAAATAAATTTATTTTTCTTTTTAAGCATTAGAAATGTGCAGCAGTTTCTTTTCACAGGACACGAACTAAGTGTGTGATAAACCTACGAGGCATGAAATTTTCATTTCTGGTTTAGATGATCTTTTCACTTTCGAAACTTTCTGGCAAAGTTATTTATTTCTCTTGTAAAAAGATGGGAATAGGTCGAGTGCGGTATAAAAAGCCGCAAAAGAAAAAAAAAATAACGAGATCAGCATTCCGGAGCACATTTTCTGAAGATTCCAAATCTTTCAAAGGACAGAAAAATATTCCAAGATGGAATCTCACCGAGTGAGCTCTGAAAAAGGAATGAAAATAAAGTGCATAGAGATAAAAAGTAGAAATGTAAAGAATTTACTCCTGTCTGGTTGAAGATAAGAATTTCTGATCCTGTATCGATCATTTAAGAATAATTTTCTATTTTAATTCCTTGAACTTTAACATTTTGGTACTTTTCGAGGTTATGAAGATTTCAGCCGAAGAGTATTGATATGTGTGTTTTGTTTTTGTGCTTAGCGTTAGCTTCGCGAATGTTATTAGCGATTAACGATTGCAATACATCGAACCAAAAATTCAATACTAGTATTCGGTATTTTTTAGATCTTAATACTGTGATACCGATGTTAATATTGGTAGTAGAAATTTTAAAGAAAGAAAGAAAACACAGACGTTTCTTTGTTTTATTTGCCAGTTTTACTTGAAAGTGTAAATGTCACAAAAAATAATTATAACAGTGGATGGAGTCCACTTGTAATTCCTCCACTCACTTTAATAACTTTTGAACATTTTTTACATTGTGCTACCATATTTTTCATCATATAAATAATGAAATCAAACGGAAGTATTATCAACTGATTTCTTATGTTCTTTAAAGTTATTCTTATTCATTATTATTGGTTATTATTTTTGAATATATATATAATGAATCTGAAAAATGTTTTGAACCCTAAAGTATGATATGCAAACACAATGTGATTAATAAACTCACCAATTTAAAAATATTGAAATATTACGCACTTTCTTTACAACTACAACCTTGTTTTCTCATCAATGGATATCAGACTACGAATCCTGTGCGTGTGCAGTATTGCTCTGAGATGTAATAGGATAGTTTTGGCACACCTCCTTGGATGATTCACATATTTTATCGATTGTAAAATGCAATTTTATATTCACAGTCTAATTAATTTCATCCATTAGGGAGACATAAAAACAAAACGTATACTAATTTGCTATGTTGGCTACCCTGAACATACAGTGGAGACAATTTAAAAATTTCTTGTAAATACCGGAAAAACGGTATTTAAACTTGTGAATACCGGTATTGCAATCTCTATTAACAATGGCCTCGTAATACTGAACCATCTTCAAGAAGCAATTTTTAAATTGAATGATTTGAATTTAATGCATTATTAGAATTGATTTAGATAACCAAGTTTCCACTTACGTAATCAAAAACATCATACAAATATCAGTTTATGTATACATACAAATCGTTACCCTTCCTCTTCACTGGACATATAACTATATATGTTGACATGATATACGACTATACAGTAGAGCGTCGTTTATCCGTACGTTTATTATCCGGAACATCAAATATCCAGACCGAAGTCTGGATATGTTTTCGAACAGTGCAATGTTCTATAGTTGTTTCGCGTGAGGCCAAAAGTGACGGGAATATCCAAGGTGAGGGATATTTGGAAATTTCAATTGTGTGATGTGGTAAACATCTGCGCGGAATATTAGGTCAGCTTGTTTCCAAATGAGGGAGTGTATACGTGCTATTTTGTTGAGATCAACAATCAATTCGAACATCAATTAGATTGCAATCCTACTCAACTATTGCTTCTGAAGAAAATTAGAGACTTTGCAGCGAAAAAACAAAGGTGTATAATGGTACAGCGAAAAATAAGTGATATTTTCCACAATAAAGGTAAAATTGCGACATTTTGGACGTATTTTGCTTCTTCTTCAAGCACGTTTCCACATGGGATGATTTTCAATATTCGTATAGTGTTCTGTTTCATATACAGCTGCATGGATTGCATTCGGTTTTCGGTTATCCGAACAATCGCGTATCTGAACGGTGTCCAGTCCCAATTGATTCGGATAAACGACGTTCTACTGTATATTGCTTTTTTAAGTTATTAACATCTAAATACTAGCATTAAGTTTTCCGATTGTATTCAAAAATGTTTTTATAGCCCTCGCCTTTTAATTTAAAAGGAAACCCAGTGGCTTAGGGGTGGCGTATCACGCTTCCACGCTACGGGTCTGAGGTTCAAACCCTGGGCTGGGAAGGTCGACTCATGCTTTCCATTTTTTCAGTGGGTCGATAGATGAGTACCAAGCTTGTTTGGGAACTTATTACTGGAATTTAACGTTAGACAACCACCTGACCTGAACATCTTTTAAAAAAGTAAAGTCTCTTAAAATGTTTTAAAGTATGACATCTTGTTTAAAGTAATGGCATCTTCTTTTACTAAAACACTTGCAGTTCTGTTCTATTGAACGGAAAATAATAAACTTGGTATTTTTATAAAGCAAATAAAATGGCCTTTAAAATAAACTCATAAAAACAATTCTTAAATATTTGGCAAAATTCACAATTTTAGGGTAGTCGGATACCTTAAAAGGAACTACTCATTTTAAAAGGCAAATTACAGCGTTGCTCAGTTTTATTTCAGCACAAATTTGTATACCACACTTGTAAAATAAATCATATTGTGTTTTTTCCAGAGATATTTTATCGAAAACCATTATTGTAAAAAGCATTATTTGAATACGCAAGTACTTAAATTTAATTCATGGGCAGAAACACTTTTGTTTTAAACTATTATAAATAAATGCCTCACATAAACATTAAAAAAAGCATAAATAATACATTATTCATTAGAGCATTTTTTCATAACTTGGGAAAATTACAACAAAAGAAACGTAAATTTAAATAATATATTTGAAAGCACGAATGCTTACTCTTAAGTAAGAAATTAGTAAACAATCCTTAACCTCGAAACCCCAGAAAGTAAATTAAAATTACCGACTTTTTTTGAAAATCTTTTAATGTATACGATGAATATGAATGAGAATACATTACTGGATACAGAGATGCGAATTTTGCTAATTATTTACTTGAGGAGTTGCTTACTTAGAGAGTTTACCAGTTTTCACCGATTTTTTTCTTATCTTTTAAATAAAAAGAGAAAAAAATCTGTTTCTGGTTAAATTAGTGAATACATATTTTAAATGTTTTAATAGTTTGCCTTTTATCTTCTTGATAGTTAAGTATAACATTTTAAAACTTATATATAAATTTTTGTGAGTTTTGCAGTCTGAAATTTAATCTAATTTTCTCTTTGTTTTATTCTCTAAGATAAAGTTTAAAAATACTTAACTTTTCCTCTATTTCTTGCCCTCCAAAATATATATATATAAATATTTATATGTTTTTTTAAAATCATAGTTCCGAAAGTCACCATATCCCCCCCCCCCGCTTTCTAGGCTCATTTTATTTTTGAATTATGGATCAAAAATGTAAATTTTCTTATGTTTATTTTCAAACACACATAACTTTTTAAACACATAATAGCACCATTCTCACACATAACTTCTAAAAAATTAATGTAAAAAAATATATATATTTAAAAAAAATCAGTAATTTACCTGTAAAGTTGTCTTTCAGTATGACAGAACACATTAGACTTTGGAGTCAATTCACACTAACTGCAAATATAAAGAAAGCTTAGAATACCTAGCTTTTATCTTGAATTACAAATTTTATTTGCCTTTTTTTGCATTTTCATAAATGGTTTTTGAAATTATTAATCAAAATACTCAAAAATTCAAACTCATACTCATATTTTCAAACACACATAACTTTTAAAGCAAAATAGCACCATTCTCACACAAAACTTCTCAAAGATTAATGTAAAAAAATATATTGTAATGAATTGAATCAGCTTATCAAAACAATTTATTGCAAGGAAAATGAACTTGAATATTTTTACACTCGTTCCGAGATTGGGATCACAGTTAGTCTCTTTCACAGTAAAGTTCAGCTCGTCTGAAACATCCACTTTATCTTGAGAATCACGTGAAGTCGACACCTTTTTATAGGTAGTAGGGGCCAAAGTCCTTCGGCTTCGCTGGTCGACTCTAATTGTGGGGGAAAATGCAGTGCGTTTCTCGCTGTATATCGCTAGAGTGGCCTCTGAACGGCTCTCTCCCGCAAATTCTCACGCCGTGCCTTTTAAAGCCTAGGTTGCTCTTGGTTCTTCTTTTCGGCATTTCCTTATCCCTTTTTCGTCGGCTCCTCAAAGCGTGGGAAAGTTCCGACGTATAATGTGGACTGTCTCCTCCAGACACGCTGTCGACCGGGATGCGTGAGAACGGAAATCCCACACAGGCCGGGGAATGTGTCCACTCCCGTATTCTAAGGAATTTTCGTGGGAGCAGAGGTCAGAATTCTTGACCACCCATTTAGGCCACTTTTTCCCAGCAATTAGGGAAAGGAAAGTGGGCACATCACAATATATATTTAAATAAATCAGTAATTTACCTGTAAAGTTGACTTTCAGTATGGCAGAAATTATTAGACTTTGGAGTCAATTCACACTAACTGCAAATATAAAGCTTAGAATACCTAGCTTTTACCTTGAAAAACAAATTTTATTTGCCTTTTTTTGCATTTTCATAAATGATTTTGAAATTATTAATCAAAATACTATCGTGTGTGATAGATTAGAAAACACGGAATTACACATAATCGAACACCACACTCTGGGCTGTAGAGAGAACCTTTTTTCTCTTCTTATCTTCTTCCTTTTACTCTCTGTCTGTGAGCAGAAAATGATACGTTGTCGGATTAATTTTCTTTTCTTTTGGAGGAATGCAGTCAACAAAGTTTCTTTCAGACAAGCTTGGAGGGAAATGCTCAGAAGATAAACACCCTCTTTTTGAAGAAAATTTCCCCGAAAAGTGCTTTTTAATTATTCGAAATTATAAAAAGCCTATATGAAACAATTCGGGCAAGACCAATTGCACAGTGTACATTTTCACAGGGCCTGAGCTACACTCAGGATGAGCCAGGGTGGTATTTTTCAGCTGCCCCATCTCAGCATATGAAAAGATGGGACGGAGTTAAGGTATCCGACTACCCTAAAATTGTGAATTTTGAAAAAAATTCACAAATATTGCGTATGATTTTATTTTATACGCCATCTTATTAGCTTTATAAAAATACCAAGTTTATCATTTTCCGTTCATTAGAACAAAAACTAAAAGTGTTTTAGTAAAAGCAGATGCCATTAATTTAAGCAAGATGTCATACTTTAAAAAGCGTTTTATTCAAATTTTTTTTTGAAATACTCACACGGGGACAGTGAATGCTCAAAAAGTTTTGAAAATAATTAACTGAAATTTTTTCTATAACTTCTGTATAATAGAAGAATTGTTTTAATCTTTACATTCATCAATCACTGTTTTATTACAAAATTTACAATCTCATATGTGAATATAATCAATGGGTTTATAAGCAATTTCATATAATAACTGAGATAAATTGCTCTAGTTACTGTAAGAAAAGAAAATAACTCTTATCCTGAAGGTCATTTCAAAAATGAATAATATAGCAACACATTATATTGAAAAAATTGAAAATTTGTTCATAAACCTTTGGTACAGAATGGGCCCCTTTTATAAAGAGAAAAGGAATAAATATAAGAGAAGAAAAATAAATAAGAGCAAATTATCTGAAATAAGTAAATCCTTCTCATGCACTGTCAAGCTGATTTTATTGCTTTCCAAAGCCTTCGGAATAATTTTATGAATAGCCGTGCACAGAAAAGATCATACTTTAAATAGAGGAATATATACGTCCGCAGGCAATTAACACTTTGGCTGAGCGAGACTTTTTTTATAGCATTTAAGAGGTTAAAGTCGTATTGTAGCCTTAGCGTCAATGTATAGTAATACTAAATTCAATACATTGTTGTTGTATGGGGGGGGGGTGGGGTGAAGATCATGATTTAATATTGGGTCGCAAATATTGTAACTTTGAGAAGCACTGATTTACATTAATAATTATGAAATTTTCAATCAAAATTTGATCGTGTATGATAAATTCAAAAACACGGTTGTGGAAATAACCCAACAACTCGATCTGGACTGTCGAATCGTGTTTCTCTTGTTCACTTCTTCTCTTTACTGTCTTGTCTCTGTTTGAGCAGCAAATAAAACACTATTGTGTTGGATTGGTTTTCTTCTCTGTTGGGGGAATGTAGTCAACAAATTGTTTTTCAGACAAGCGTGAAGAGGGTTGCTCAACGAAAGGACGTCTTCTTTTTCACAGAAAATTCAACCAAGTGGTACTTTTCAGTTATTCGAAACCACAAAAAGCACATGAGAAAAAAATCGGGAAATTTACAATATTAATGAAAATTTTTCTCCTTCAATAGTTAACGTTAATAACTCATTTGTTATTAAAGTTTTTGAGCCAAAATATGTAGGGTGTTCCCGAATTCAACCAACAAATTCAAAGGGTTGATACTAGACAGCATGGGGAGGAAAAATTACCATAGAACATGGGGTTGCAAACCCCGTTTAGACATTAATTTTCTTGTTAATCGTTTTATTCTTAAATTAAGAATTATTTTTTTTTTTACTTTTTAGTTCAATTATCCATAAAAGCGTGTTTTTTAGTTTTTTTAAAACTATAATTAATTTTTCCTTTTTTTAGTTCGATCTACTTTAAAAACGTGTATTTTTAGTTTTTTAAACTATCCTTTATTCATCGATAAATTAATCTTAAATGCGTATTTTTTTAGAATCTAGAATACCCATTGGAATCCTATCAGCGCCTACTATCATCCTTATGTGAATATAATCACTGTTTTTTTAAGCAATTTCATATAATAACTGAAATAAAGTGCTCTAGTTTTTGTAAAAAAGAAAATATCTCTTATCCTGAAGATCATTTCAAAATTGAATAATATAGCAACACATTAGATTGAAAAAATTGAAAATTTGTTCATAAGCCTTTGGTGCAGAACGGGCCGTGTTTATGCTAGTTTTTGTCAATTTTTACCTAGTTTTTCCCATTTTCGTAGTAATATTTTTTTTCTCTTCTTAATTTTAGCACATTTTTCTTAAAATACATTAAGCAAAACTAAAAAATAACAAAAAAATCCCCATATCTCCCCAAAAAAATCCTCATATAAAAGTTGTCGCAACCAGTCTGATACCTTGTTTATTAGTAAATAAACAATTTTAGTTCAACCTTTGCCATAACTTTGTAAAAGCGCAATTAGAAGAATAATTGGTGATTTCTTTGAGATCCAATCGCAAAATTTTGTACACTTCGAATTATTTGGTTTCTTTCAGCTGAGTTTCCAGAATAAAAAGTTTTGTTTTAGAATTCAAACAGCAACCTCTATTCGCGCCACGTTTTAGCTTATACACGAGCCTTCGACGTCATGAAATTTTCATCTACCCCGAGATGATCTTTCCACTTTTTAAAGCGTTTCCTTAACAACATTTTCCTTGTAAGGAGTGACACACGGGAAAAGGGATTAGGAAAAAAAATATGGCATCAGCGTTTTCGAACACACTTTGCTAAGAAATTCCAAATCTATCAGAGGACCGAAAAAGAATATTCCACGATAGAATTTCAGTGAATAAGCCAAGAAAAAGGAGGGAAAATGGAATGAAAATGGAAAAAAAAGAAGGAAACAACATCAATAAAAAGAATTCATCCCAACCATTTGATGATAGGAATTTCTGATCCAAATCGATCAATTTCCCCTCTTTTGTCTTTTATTTCCCTGTTTTCGGGGGTTGACATTCTACTGTTCAGAAGTTTTCGGTTTTGAGGAGCTCCAGTTTGGGGATGGCATCGTGTTAAAAAGGATTGTCTCGCATACGAAAAACACTCCTAATCATCTTGCTCTGCTATCCACAAAGGGGGCGCTTTACATATTTAAATTCTTCAGGGTCTGCTGTGTTTTCGGTATAGTATTTATCAATATTTTATGCATAATTTATTGATTCAGATTTAAAAAGATTTTAATAGTGATATATTCTATTTGTTACAAGTTTTTGAAGAGAAAGATAGTTATATTTTCGTTGTACTATAAAGCTGCACGAGTGCTATTGGCGACGGACCTCGTAAGTTTGAACCTTGGTCAAGTGATGAGGAAGACGCCTGAGCTCTAGCATCCCCTCTCCTAACTTCCTCGCCACATCAAAAGGAGGAAGTTTGAGTCTCGATATATTTAAAGTGCATCAGCCTCCATAGCACTACGGGTCTTCAGTAGTGCTAGGCTTGAACTCATGACACGCCTGTCACGAGTCCCATACCTTGACCATTAAGCTAACACGGCCTTAAAAACTTTTAATGTATTATTCGTTCCCTTTTAAGTAATATCTATTAATATAATTGCATTTTTAAAAGTTTATTCTGATTTTATTTGATTTTAATTTAAATTACGATCTAATTTAATAGTTAATTTTGCTAGTGATGGGCCTCATAGTTTTAGTTCCTGGTAAAATGACGTAGACGACACTTGAGTTGGCACCCCTTTCCTCCAAAATCCATGCCAAGTCAACGAGAGAAGCCTTAGTCTCGACATATTTATCTTGTGAGCATTTATTAACGTTTACTGTAAAGCAAAACAAGGACTACTTCCGAAATATCGCATAATTTTAAAATGGGTCGTAAAAAGTTAACTTTAACTGAAGAGGAGTGCCAAGAACGATTTGTATAGGCGCCCAGATCTTTATCGAAAAATCTGCTTACGTCATAAGCATCCATATCGTCTCCAAATCGCCAAATTTGGACTCCAAAATGGTGCCAACTGGGCTGTATCACCAATAATTCGCCAAGTTTCCATTGAAACGTCATTATAATGTAAGGGATGGCGTTGCTTGCGAATTACAATTTTTATCATAAAATAAACAGAACAGAAAGTAATATTAACGTATTAAATATTCAGATATAAATTATTTACACTTTGAGATGAAAAAATAATTATACTAGAAGAGAAAAAACATTAATTATTAAACAAGGGCTTACAATACATTGACAAAAAAATAGAACTACATAATACATGTATATTACAGTTTTACAATTTGAGCAATGAGTATAAGTAGTTGTAAAATTTGTACAATGAGGTTGATCCACCGTCAGATGGACTCCACACTAGTTTTTTTAAAGCAATATTTTAGTGTAAATATAAATGTAATCTATATACTTCATTAATTTTCGTTCGTTCATTCCGACATATAGTTTACATTCTAAGGGAATATAAATAATAAGCGTAATCAAATGCAAAAAACAAACAAAAATGTATAAATATATTTTTTTGATAAAAAATAATTTTTTTAGAGCTGTGGATGGCAACTTAAATATGTAAGATTAAATTGTGCTTTTGGAAAAAACTGTTATGTTATTTTAATACGTCTAGACATTGTTTGGGATTAAGATAAATGTAAATTTTCCAATAAAAGACGCGATGAACTTTTTAAATAATTTTTTGATACTTAAAAAGGTCTACAGTGAGGATTAGAGAAAAGAATATTTTAACAATGAAGCATTAAAAATATAAATATTATCTATTTGATGGAAATCAAAGCAGAAATATCTTAAACGGCTAAAAAAATCCAAACAGTGCGATTAATGGGATTCATTCGAGAAACATTTTACCAAGTACTTCTCATAATAAATAGAAAAGGTAAAAGAAAAAAAAAGTATTTTAATATTGTAGTGCTATTGTGTAACCCTCCCAAATGATATTAAAATAGTATAAAATTTCTAAATAACATAGGGCAAAGAACAAGAGAAAGACTTAAAAAAGTAAGATTATTTGAAAGTATGTTTTTATGTAAGCATTGGGAAAGTATAGCTGATGTACAAACACTTCAGTGAAAGTTATTTTTCCTTTTAATCTGTTAATGCATGTCTGAGACACAGAGAATTGAAATTTTAAATATTTACTTCCCTTAGAGATTTGCCTTTTTTGCCTTTTGTCTAGGGAAATATAATGTTTACATACACATGTATACGACCATTTAAAATTTTTTTTTTTTATCGAAGATGAGAAAAAAATTAGGTCTGTTGATTAAATTTATGAATAAATATTCTCGGTTTATTAATTATTAATGATATAACGAATAAACTACATTTATCACAAAAAATGTATTTCTCCCTTAGAAGTAAGAACTTTGTCATTTTTAAAGCAATATCCTCACAAGAAAGAAAAACATATAGAATGTTCTGTTT
This sequence comes from Trichonephila clavata, assembly GCA_019973975.1. Taxonomy (NCBI): domain Eukaryota; kingdom Metazoa; phylum Arthropoda; class Arachnida; order Araneae; family Nephilidae; genus Trichonephila; species Trichonephila clavata. Next base: position 88,476 of record BMAO01028193.1, on the reverse strand, counting down.
TTGTATTTTACTTTGAGCCACAAGGCTCAAAGATTCAAAGCACATATTTAATATTCATTTATTTATAAAGATATTTGTTTCTTAGTATTGTCAATTTCAAGAAAAACAGGCATTTAAAACATTAAATAAGTTTGTCTTAGATTTTGTCATTGTAAGTTTTTTAATCTATAAGGTCTTTGCTATTTGAGATAGAGTCTTGAATTACACACATTATTTTTGTTTAATATATGATCAAAGCAGTCGAAATCTACCTCTTCATACTTCATTTTAGTTCATATTTGTTAAATATTTGGCAATAAATTGCTTAAGAAAATGAATAGTTTTTTTCAAAAATTATAATTTCTCTACAGTTGTCAGCAATGAAGCACAAATAATTCAATTTATTTCAATACAAATGAATTGCATCCAATATAAATATATGCGTTTAAATTAAGTATAACATAATCTAATTTTTATAGGGTTGTGTCTTGGCATGATTGTTTATTGAGATAATTGATTTGAGAAATATTAGTACATATATATATAAATGGATGTTTGTGTATATGACCTCGCTTCACTCCAATACCGTCCAACCGATCTCTATGCAAATTCGCATGTATATGTATTTTTTGTGGAGAAGGTTTTCGTGCTATCCTTTTGTTACAGCTTCCTACCAGGTGGCGCTAGAGCATATCAACTTCCGCATCATTATGCTGACATGTTGCTAGCATAGTGGCCATAAATGATGCCAACTTGGCTCTATCCCCAACATTTCGCTATGTTTCCTTTGAATCGCCATTATAATGTAAGGAACGGCGTTGCTTGCGAATATTAAAAATTATAACATAAAATAAATATAACAGAAAGTAATATTGCCATCGCATGCAATATATAAATTATTTACACTATTTTAAGAGTTCTCTACACAAAATTTGTTACAATGTGTTACTTTTGCTCAGCAGAGATCAGCTTAGGAAGGCGTTTTCAAAAATCGACCCACAAGAGAGTTTATGGGGCGTTATAAATAAAAAAAAAAATCCTTTTTTTATCAGGTATTAGACCAACAAAATTCAAATTTAATAAATATGATTTTTTTACAAAATATATGCAAATGGCTTTTTTTAAAAATTAATTTGCAATTCACGTAAAATTAACTCATTAAAAACTTTTTTATCCTTCAACTGTATTGTTTAATTTTTCATTTCACCCATGCGAAGAACGGGTATACCAGCTAGTCTATTATATGTCACTATCTAGTATCTATTATATGTCTATATAATTGTTAATTTTTGCGTCAGCTGTGCAAAGGAAGCAAGCAAGGAGTTCTCGTAGTGTGAACCTTATGGCTGGCGAGATTTCCAGTCCTGATTTCGTTATACACTTTCAATGATGCATCTGTTAAAAAGAGTAAGACACATATAAGATAGGCAAATTTCTTCACTCCATTCAGTTATCATTTGTAATATCTTTATTACTTTCTTAATACTTCCACTACTTCACGACACAGCATGTCGTGCCAAAAGAACAGAATTATATTTTTCTAAATACAGCAAACACCCAATCGCTATCCACCGCTCTAAACACAAAACCCAAGAAACTATCTTTTCTTGGTACTAATATCAGTCCAGTGTTCAAACAAAGGGATCCGTTGGTAAGGCAACGCCCTCTTCTCCCTTAAAGCAGCAACCTCATCGCCGCAGATGCGGGAATGTCACCAACTCTTAAAGAATCTACCACCAATAGTAGCCAGGCACCATAACACCATCATTCCTCAATGGTGTTATGGTGATGGTTAAGGAGTGAGTGGTCTTGGTGGTAAGCCATTCCTGCTTTTTGTCGACTTTTGATTGAAATAACAGATGTTGCATCCGTTTAAATTCTATCTGGCCACAGTCTTTAAGTGGCTCAACCCCCTAAGCGGTTAGTTAATTTTCCGGTTGATAGTTCCCCGTAATGATACTTTTTGACAATCCACCAATTTTTTTTCATTCAGGGCAAGTGAATAATATGCTTAAAAACATTGGAACCTTCGCTAATAATGGTTTTAATGTTACTCATGTTCTCTCCCTTTTAGGAGTCAAATCTTGTTTCTGGTGATTGCTTCCACCTTCATCATCACTATTTGCATCAGAAAATTCATCTTATACCTTATTTGTCAAAATGTTCTCTATTTCATCAAACCATTCGTTTTCGCGGATACGCCATCTTGGGTTATCGTAAATTCATCAGCTTTTGGAAAAATATTTACCACGGCGCTTCTGTCTAAGGTGTAGGGCTAAAATTAACACAATTTACTGCGAATAGATGATCCTACCTCAGAAAAACCTCGGAGGTTGACGTACATAAACGGTTTTACCACATAAGGATAAAAAATGTCTATATACGTTCCTACCACCTTAGGCACAACTCCTCAACGACGTTTTTTTATTTCATTACCATTCAAGTGGTTAAAACTGAAGAACGTGAGGCACTTAAGGTACCATTTTCGTCACTTGATCGTGATTTAGATCTGAAGATGTGTGAATGTTAATTTAGTACGTTTTTTTTAATGAATGAACTAAGATGCGTTCTGTGATTCTGACATGAAATACACATGCACATATACTTGAAATGATCAGTTATTATTTTCGTCTATCTGTGTATAGTTTATTTTTATCCCAATTTATTATTATTACATTATAAAATCCACACTAGTTTCCTTTAAAATATCAATATAATATAAATTAAATATTTTTCTAAATTATTAATTAGCCAAAGATTTATCTAACATTAAAATTAAATTATAACCGGCTGGGTGGCGTGGTTGGTTTGTCATTGGCCTTCTGTACAAAAGGTTGCGGGTTCGACCTTGGCTCAAGTCGGTGGATTTTCATCATGCAGAAAATCGACAGAGGCCATGTGGTATGGTTATACGGCATGTGTAAAAGATACCCAGAGTGTCTGTTTGGTTTGGGTGCTCTCGGCAAAATTAAATCTTAGTGCATGTTCGCAACGTCAGAGCTAAGGTGCCCCCATCTGTAGAGGAAACTGGGTGTCAAAATTACCTGTGGCGATTGGTATCCGCCTATAGGGTGCTGCACTAAAAATAGATACCAGCTCTCGGAGAATGTACTTGGTCTGTGTGTGCAATGGTAAAACACCAATCCACAGCCAATTAGAAATAAAAAAATATTTAAATTATTTATATTATTCATCGAGGCCGTGGGTAGCCTAGTGGTTAGAGCAGCGGATTACAGACCGGAAAGCCTGGGTTCGATGCCCGATGCCACCAAATACCCTCCGAGTACACACGGAGTACGCGCTCGTTAAATCTGTGGGTCCGAAAGTCTTGTGGGTGGTCGCAGCTGAAACCATGAGTGCAGGGGTCTGGAGAATATTTCCCTCCCCTCCAATTCCATGCCTAATTTGCGGAGGGGGAGATAGGTGGTGTCGCCTTCTATTCTGTAAAAGCAGAGCTGAAATCGTACTGTCACCTGCATGGGTGCTCAAAGCTTAGGTTAAGAGACAGGCATAAGAATCTAGCCCTTAGTCGCGATGAATTTCGTGGACCTTGATCTGATGTTACTGTCGATCAGGTGACATAAGCAACATCTTATTCATTTATTTGTATAATTTATTTATATTGTAATATGAAATTAATATTTGTACCAATTTATGAATTATTACGTTATAAAACTGTAATTAGTTTACTTTAATTTTTATATAATATAAAATAAATAGTTGTCTAAATTATGAATTACGTAATATAAGTTAAATATCTAACTAACATTGTTTTCTGAATATTTTTTTCCGAGTTGATTTTTTTCACGTTTGTGTGTGTAACTTTCTATTAGAAACTTTTTTGAAATGCTCATAAATACTCAAAAATTTGTCTTATGAACTTTTGACTTTAAGCATTTGCGTAAAACGCTTAAATACCCAAAAATAACCTTAAAAAAACCCCAAATCGTTTTCAAACATTTGTTTTCTCTATTTATGTAATGTTAACATATTCACCCTCTAGGAACTCGTTGCTCTCCTTTATTTTTAAGAAAGCCTCAGTTCTATTTTTTAAAAAAAAGTACTTAAATTTTATCATCTTTTCTATATTTTCGTATTCTGAAGACCTTTTCATCATAAAGAGTGAAAAAAAAATTCCTAGATGATTCATAACTCTAGGGACCTTCTCTAAGGTTTGGAAGAACCTTCTACAAAACGTATTTCTCGCACAGAAATGTTACTTGTAAGGCAGATATACACAAAATACGAAAGAGGCCATAAAATGTATACTTTTAGCATCATTTACATGTTCTGTAGTGAAATTTTGAGAACATTTCCACAAAATTAAGTCTACCATTAGGAATATAATTATGGCAATGTCGATAAAGTGATTAGCAATCAGCTTCAAAAATTTTAATTATACCTCACACATTCATTTCATTAACGCTCATAAGTATGTAACATACGAGACCTACTCTCGGACCCGGCTAGGTGTGGGAGGAAGTGAAGAGTATGACTCGCCATAATACTTTTCAACTATTTATTCAGCACACTAATTATCAACAGACACAATTCAAGTATTCAAATAAGATGAGATGTTCCAATTCAGAGCAATAGAGGATTTAACTACGAGAGACACGAATTCTGAGAAGACTTCTATTAAAGTGATCCTCCTTTTATGGATCAATCCACTACTCTAATACTCGAGTTACAATTTAGCTAAGGTGACCAATCGTAACTTTGATATCTTCAACTATTTAATGCCCGAAACGTGCTATCAATGTTTACTAATACCTGATCAGTATATATCTTTCCTTATCGTCAGCTTCTCTATATTTCAATCTCCAGGTAACTCCGTCTATCTTTCTATTAATCTCTATCTCTATCTCTCTTACTAGCTAGAAAACCTATACTATATACAACCGACCTGATCTGCATTTCACGGTTTCTGCTTCCAAAGGGTTGGTTGTGATTGATAATCCAAAGATTTCCCAAGAGGATTAGTTGAACGACACGTATAGATCCGTCACAAGTATGTACTACTGATGTGAACTCATTTTTGAACTATTACTACAGTATTTCTGTGAACATTTCTTTAACGTTGGGGCAAGTAACAATTTGTTTCCTTTCATATATCAATGCATAAAAGTATATCATTTAAAGTGTTGTATCAGCTCTTACAGGTTTATCTCATGAAATCTGATTTGTGAACATGATATCATGAAATGTGACTCATAATAGCGAGAGTGGGACTGTGTCTCGTTTCCTTCCAAATCAGAATACACTGATAACTTCTTTCCAAAACGAAGCTGCATTCATTTCTAATCGTTAGAGATCTTTGATCTGTGGTGTTCCAGGTAGCTCCCGTGACATCCACGAAGTGCTTGGAAATGTTTCATGGGCAAACAGTAACCTGTACAGCAGCTTGTAACGTGGAATGTGTCACCGTGAGATCTATGAGTACAGTAATGCCCCGAACTTACACGACAGATGGGGCCGAGTGATAACCACGTAAGTTGGGGTATAATTTCGCATATAAATACATATAAGTTATCTTTAGTTAGGGTCGGAGACGAAAGAAAATAATAATATAAAAAATGTTTAATAAAATTTTAGATTACACAAATACAAAAAATCGCAAACTGAAGTTATTTTGATGTAGAAGCTTCGTAAAATCTAACCAGTAGCCTGCCTGCCAGATCAAAATATTTTTCTTCCAGCAAAATTTTTTCGTAGCATGCTAATAGTTTTTTTATTCCTTATTTTGTTGAAAAAATACGCTCTTCATTGGAGTCTAAATTTTCTAAAATTTGCAACCCTTTTTCAATTAAACTGAGGCCTTCTGTGTCACATTACCAATCGTCATTCGATCTTCTGATTGAACTGTGTCTCAGAACTCAAGTTCTTCAACATCTTTCTCTTGCTCATGCATTCCTATGAGCTCATCCATTGTCAGCTCCTGATTGTGGGAATCCAACAGTTCTTGAACGTCAACACTATCCACTTCTAAATTTATTTGCCTGGCAAGATTGGCAACTTCTTCAATCAAATTATTAATTTCATCAGGCCCTCGTAGTGATTCCACCCGAGTTTCAGAGATGGGGGGAAAAACCCCAATCAGCGAGATTTAAAAATCGTGTACCTCAAAATTCGCGTAAACCGGGGTAGCGTAAGTCGAGGTATTACTATACTTGGTGTATGATCATTTGACCGTCTCGTCTCATGGTCACTCTTAATTTCTCCAGATTCGATGCATCGTGGGTACCATACGTACAGCTCAAATGATTGACATAGCGAACAACGCGACTCTCTGTTTGTGTGACCCACCTTCTGTCTTCAAGATATCAAGAAGAGGCACTTTCAAACTCCTTTTTATATAACTGCGAGACTTTTTTCTTTTACGAATACTTGGCATTCTACCCTGCTTAGTATTTCTCGCTTCAATATGTGATCTTCATTTTTTTTTTGGGATCTTTTAACAAGCACCGGTTTCCAAAGATCGTGTTTGTGGATTGCAGAGCTACAGCATCTGAGATTTACGTATTTACACCAAACTTGGACCATTTGTATACAAGATCTCATTATACTTATTTAATTAGTTTCACTAGCTGAGTATTCCTGGTTGTGAACTCGTGGCTAGCACAATCAAAATGCAGGTTCAAGTCCTAGTGTCACCGAAGACCCACCGGACGGAGAAGCTGATGCACGTTAAATCTATCGGGACTCAGTCCTGGTGTCAATTAGTACCACGTGCCAACTAGTTGCGCCACTGGGGAACACCTGGTATGGAGGTTAGGTGTCATTCTCATCACTTGACCGAGGTTTAAAATTAAGAGTCATGCCACCAATAACCCTCATGTTACCTCTGAGTGCGACACCCACGCACGCACACACGCGCACGCGCGCACACACAGATAATACTTGTTATATATCAAGCCCATCAAGTACATATGTTGCCTTTCCGGTACAGTGGTTAGCCCTGGGTTCGTATCCTGGAGAAGACATGGATGTTTGTAAATGCATAGTGCCTTTGCGGCATGGAGGTACTTTAAAAAGCCATCGAACCACAAGTTCTTTCGTGAGGTTGGTTGAAGGGAAAGTGAAATGGGAGGCTCCTGACCCTCCGCTAGGGTGTTCTCGCTGAAAATTGGGGTGGAGCTGAGCTAAATTGTATTGTTTCCTGATTGGTACTCAAGGCTACGGCCTACGACAGGCGTACCTCTAGCCCCTTGCCATGATGAATTTCGTGGACCTGAATCTGACGCAGTCGAGATCAGGTGGCATAAGAAACAACAACTTGATCCTATTTTAAACTTCTCCACATTTTCTTACTTTCTTCCAAGTGGTTATTTAAAATCTCCTTTCAATAACCTCAAGCAGTTATTTAAGAGGTAATGAGTAACGGACTTAAATCAACATTCTCTTTAATCTTTGATTTTAAAGAAATTCCTCCCTTTTCTCTCCTCGTTCCGTCGAGATGCGGCAGCCAGTTGAAAGGTGGGCTAGGTTGTCAGAGATGTGACGTCATTTTCTCTTCACTCTCCTAAAGCGAAACAGAAACTAAATCAACTGGATGATGGTTCCCCACTCACCCCTCCACCAGCGTTGTTGCGCTGCATTCATAGTGGACTGCTTTATATTTTTATGCAACTTCAGCACATCATTCTTATTTTTTTCTCAACTTATTGTGATGAGTGGATAATAGAGCTTTCTGTAAGATTCCACGTAAATGTATAACTGTTACCGTTACCAAACCACAACAACATATATCAAGTTGAACGAATTCTGATTTATTTCTTGAAACAATTTTTGCTCTCAATATCCAGATTTTCACTATTTTTGGAAAAAAATTTCAGGTTATTCTTATAAAGATTTTGCTTTAAATTGGACCAGGAAAGCTATTTTGTAAATTTTTTTGAAAATATTTGTTTAATATACTATATACTCAAATACTAATATCCGTTGAACCATGGCAGAAATATTGATTATGAAGTAAACTGAGGTGTTGAAACTGGTTGCCTCATAATTTAATTAGTTATATTTTCTATTCACTATTCTGTGAAGGGATTTTTTTTGTGGAAGGCAAAAAAAAAAAAAAAAAAATAGCTATCAAAGGAAAGAAAAAATAGGAAGATCTAATGGTTCTTCGAAATGTTTTTCTTCTTCGGAATATATCACACATTTCCATGGATAATTCATAGGTAATAAAAAAGAATTTTAATTAAAATGAAGTGCTTTAAGCGAGTTGAGCGAGTTGATTGTAAGGAGTTCAGATAATAATGATTTTTCACAAAAACTCAAAATTTAAGAAAATGCAGTAAGGAAATTGAAATAATTTACGTGAGCTTTCATCGGAATATAATCTAAACATTGTTAATTTTTAACTTTTTTTAAAATTTGGCTTATATATTAAGATGTAGATTTTTTGAAATTTTAACAGTGCAAAAATTAATTTAGGAAAGATTGTAGGAATTCAGTTATTAATAATAAATTAATAGAGTACGATTAATAAAACAGTAATTTTTTCTCTCTATCTTGGATCCCCATTATTCAAAAAATTACATTGTAACTGAAATATCGATGAAGATTTTAATAACGCCCCTTCAAATTTTGTACAATATTGGAATCTTCATTTTTTTGCAGTTAAATTCAGTGAATAAGATAAAATATTAAAGCCAACATGTTTCGAAACCTTTAGTTTTTTAAAGTAAATCTTAATGTAAAGCTATATTTGAATAATGTGAAATTATAATACAGAACTTATACGCTCTCATACCAAATCAAATATTAATATTTTAATCTAGGAATCAAAACTAAATTTCAGTCTTTATAAATGATATTAACCGAAATATATTAACAATAAAAATTCAAATCTGTTCAACCGGAAATGTATTTAAATCATTTGAGTCTGTTCTTCATATTTAATAAGTATAGACATTTTAATCATTAATTATGTATCTACGACGTATACGGTGATCATGAGGAAGGATTATGCAAAGGTTAATAAAAAAGTTATTTCCTCAAAAATTTTAGTTTGTGCTTGTGTAAATAACCATAGAAAAATTTGCGAATACATAAATAAAAGAAATGAGTACTTTATATATCTCTGAATAGAGCTATCATGTTTTAACATAACAAAATTCAAATTTTCTTCGCTTATTTGTATCTTGTTTCCCCATTTTTTTTCTAAGAATCTTCTTTGGTGCTGTACACTAGCTGTCATGGTCCCGAACTCGTGGTCGGAGGATTGCGGGTTCGAGTACTGGTGCCTCTGAAGACCGTCCGTGTATGGATGACCAGTCCTCGTTAAGTCTGTTGAGCTCAATGTCCTCCCATTGGTCAGTTAGTTTAGAGAGGGGGTGCCAGTTTAGCACCATGCTTGTCCAAGACTCAAAATTACGAGGTCCGTCACCAATTGGCCTCATGTTGTTTTATAGTGCGACGTTAACATAATTTTACTTCACTCTATTAATCTTCTTTGAAGTTTTTTCAACGATTTCACAATTTCTTCTAACGTTCTAAAACAGCGCTTCTCAAACTGGGGGGTGCACCACCGTAGGAGGTGTGATAACTGTACAAGGGGCGCGCGAGCACATTGAAAAGTGGAAAACAAAAGATTATTTGCAAAAAATTATTGACTTACAGAAAATAAACAAATAACAGTAGAACGTCGTTTATCTGATTCAATTGGGATCGGACACCATTCGGATACGCGATTGTTCGGATAACCGAAAACTGAATGCGATCCATGCAGTATATGAAACCAGACACTATACGAATATTGAAAATCATCACAAGTGGGAAACGTACTTGAAGAAAAAGCAAAATATGTCCAAAATGTCGCAATTTTACCTTTATTATGGAAAATAATCACTTATATTTCACACCAATGTACACCTTCGTTTTTTCACTGAAAGGTCTCTGATTCCCTTGAGCAGCAGTAGTTGAGTAGGATAGCACACTGATTGCTGTTTGTATCGCTCCATATCTGTCTCTAACACAGAAACGAGTCAGCATTGGCTACTTTCGTTGTTGGTGTCCTCGTATTCATTCGTTTCATCGTCGACAGGGTCGGATTCTTCTTGCTCGGAAGCCACTATCTCGTCAAAATTTAGCATTTGAAATCCACAGTCTTCTGTGACTTGCCATCCAGGTTTCTACATCAACAAAACTCAACAAAATAGCACGAATACACCCTTTCACTTGGAAACAAACTGACCTAATATTCCGCGCAGATGTTTACCAAATCACACAGCTGAAATTCCCCAAATATCCCTCACCTTGGGTTTTCCCGTCACTCTTGGCCTCACAGGAAACAAATGTTAAGCATTGCACTGTTTGAAAACGTATCTGGACTTTGGTTCGGATATTTGACGCTCCGGATAATAAATGTTCGGATAAACGACGTTCTACTGTAAAACTTTCTGACATAATAAAAATAAAATACACATTTACGCTGATATAAAACACTTAAAAATGTATCAGTAAAGCATGATTCTCAAACTGCAGGGCACCTCCAAAGGGGGCGTAATAACTCTACGAGGGGAGCGCAAGCATATGGAACTGTCGAAAACAAAAGATTATTTAAATAAATTATTAATTTACTGAAAGGAACCGAAACGAAATACATTATGATTTTATAGAAATAAAATACACATTTACACTGATATAATACACTTATAAATGTATCACTAAAGCATGATGTATTTTATAATTAATTTACAAAACTAAGTTAGGAACAATTTTAATGATTATCAGTGACCCATGGGCTTGTCATATATAAAATTATAAACAAAAATTAACACTTATTTTAATAATTTGTATTGTTTATTATTAATCCCTTAACTGCTGATTAAAAGTTGCGCCATTCGCTCCCCAATACCACCATTATCCACGTAGGCATGCGTATGTGTTTAATTGGGGGGGGGGGGGAGAAAAGGAATAAATAAAAGCGATTCCTTTAAAATAAGTAAATCCTTCGCCAACAATGTCAATTTCTTTTTATTGCGTTCCATAGCCTTCGGAATAATTTTATGAATAGCAGTGCGCAGAAAAGAGTGTACTTCGAAAAGACGTATATATACGTCCGGGGAATTTAACACCTTGGCTGTGAGAGACGTTTATATACGCCGGTGGCACTCAAGAGGTTAGAGTTGTATTGTAGCTTTAGCGTCAAAGAATAGTATTATTGCATTCAATACATTGTTATTATATGGAGGGGGGGGACGAAAATTATGATTCAATGTTGGGTCACAAATATTGAAAGATTGAGAAGCACTGTGTGACGGATCTGTACGCGTCCTTCCATAAACCTCTGGGGAATTCTTTTGGGCCAGCATTTTCAACCAATCTTCTCCGAAGGGCAGACAATGTGATATGCAAATAAAGTTTAATATATATATTCTTTATTCGCAAGTTTGAGAGTTAGTGAATTGTGAATAGATTAGAAGTGAAGTAAATTGGCAGTGAAACGTATATGTAAACAAAGTAAGAAGACAGAAGTGGGAATATTAAGAAAGTGGTTAGATTAACTAGCGGGAAGTGGTAAAGCAACTTAAAACAAATAGAAGGCTGCAGGAGTTAAGGTAATGTGATCTTAAATTAAGTCGATGTTTAGAAAGCTAAACTAATAGTGCGGTCATTAAATACGTAAATTCTGTATAAAGTTATATTAAAGGTAGAGCTGCATGATTGAATATATTCTCCCCAACGCAATCTCGTCTCTCTCCCGTTCTATTACTGATTCGAATTATCTTGTTTAGAGGGTTATTTGTGTCTGAGTTGAATATAGTGATAAATAAAAGAATTGAAGTTCATCATGTCGTATGATCATTTAATTCCTCCCACACCTCTAGCCGGGTCACAGGATAGAAGGGATGTAAATTCTTTATAACTGTGATCTATAAATTTCTTTAAGTTTCTATCAGTCATATACGAGTCAACAAGTGATACGTAAATGGAAAGTTTTAACCTCACAAAGCTCCGTGATAAAATCCCTTGTTTCTCACATTTTAACATATCGATTAACATCCAATATTGTGGAATTTTCCCTTTCGAAAGTTCTTTAAATAGCATTTGCTTCCCTTTTCGGACGAATGTACGTGCATAGAAAATGAAGATAAAAATATGTCATCGGTGTTCTTGAACGAGTTTTCAAGGAGACTCGAAAGTTATCAGAGACAATATTCCGCAATAGAATTTCGGCGAATAAACTCGGGAAAAAGGAGTGAAAATAGAGAAAAGGATAAAATAGGAAAGAGATAGCAACCTTTAAAAGAATTCACTCCTATCCGACTGATGATAGGAATTTGTGTCATCTAAAACGATCTCTCAGAATTTGTTTTTTTTTATTTTCCTCTTCTGTGTTGACTTTCTTGTTCTTTTTCGAATTGTGGTCTGAAGTTTTTGCTAAAAAGTGTTCCAATGTTTGGTGCAAACGCGTTAAATTTTTTTTTTTCGGATTTGTGGATGCTGTGGCGATTTAAGAATCATAAACTTGTGCTATTGGCTGAAAATTCTAGTTTTAAAACATCGTCTTGCAGGATAATATATACATATATATGTCAGGTTTGGAACGTTAAACTTAAGTTTAAGGGAATAATGAATAGAAATAGAGCGAACTCTTTATAAAGTGTAGGAATTTTAGATTAGAAATAATAACTGTGGTACTGTTTATAGATCGGAAGTTATTGCAATCTATAAGAGACAGAAATTCATTAACACGGCTTCTGTACTTGTTTTCACGGACATTGAATACTTACGAACAGTCATGCTTCTACAGCACCTTTCTCATTGGACAACTATTGGGGGTATGGCAAGCTTGAATATTCTGGATCTTGTGGTTCGACTTTCTTCTAGACACTCTATAATACTTTCAATGGGTCCTCTCCCATATTGGGTTGAATGGTAACGAGATAGCCAATAGGTCGGCTAAGTCTGGCACTGTTGACACCTTGCAGAGAAACGCTTGTCTAACTTTTACCGAACTCTCCTCCATTAAAGGATGGAATTAAATGCACTTTGGAGAGTACCGCCTATGTTCACCCTTGGTATTTTGGAAAAAGACCCCTTTGTGTCACCAGCTCAATAATACTAGGAATCAGCAGACGGCTCTATTACCGAACTTTCCTCCATTAAAGGATGGAATTAAATGCACTTTGGAGAGTACGCCTATGTTCACCCTTGGTATTTTGGAAAAAGACCCCTTCGGTGTCCCCAGCTCAATAATACTACGAATCAGCAGACGGCTCTATCACCGAACGGCTCTATCTATTACCGAACTTTCCTCCATTAAAGGATGGAATTAAATGCACTTTGGAGAGTACCGCCTATGTTCACCCTTGGTATTTTGGAAAAAGACCCCTTTGTGTCACCAGCTCAATAATACTAGGAATCAGCAGACGGCTCTATCACCGAACGGCTCTATCTATTACCGAACTTTCCTCCATTAAAGGATGGAATTAAATGCACTTTGGAGAGTACCGCCTATGTTCACCCTTGGTATTTTGGAAAAAGACCCCTTCGGTGTCCCCAGCTCAGTAATACTAGGAATCAGCAGACGGCTCTATCACGCTTTTTTAGTGACCACATTAGGTCTCTTATTTTTCAACAGGGTCGGAAAGTCTTTCAGGAGTGTCATTGGTGCAAGGCTGATCAGACCGTCCTCTATGATATTCTTAATTGCTTGAATTTTACCGTTGATAAAGCTTTATGGAAAACTATTTTATTTCTGTATCTTTTAGTCAGTTTTGGTTTTATACCATCTGGGATAATGAAACAACAACAGGCTTTTTAGAGAGTCGGGCTATTTAAAGACAGAGCACGCAGTGTTAGGAAGATTTTCATACACCTTTCCCTATATTTGAACACTATTATAACAAATAGAAAATTAAAAATTACGTTGAAAAATCAGCTGCTGTAATTTTTACTAAGAACACCACAATTCCATGGTTTAAGGATACAAAATACTTCAGTATAATCTTAGATAAAAAAAACTCACTTGAAAACCCTATATATGTTCGCGATAAATTTCGGAAAGTCATGCTTAAAACTTTTTCCTTAATTGAGGTATTCGGCTACCCTAAAATTGTGAATTTTACCTCCAATTGACAAATTTTTTTGTGATTTTATTTTACAGGCCATTTATTCGCTTTATCAAAAAATACGAAGTTTATTATTTTCCTTTCACCGAACAAAAACTAAATGTGTTTCCGTAAAAGCAGATGCCATTATTTTAAGCAAGATGTCATACTTTAAAACGCACTTTTCTCGAAATGTCTGTGCATTCTTTTTTAAATGCTCAAACGGGGCCAGCGATTACTCAAAGTTTTGAAAATAATTAACTCAAATTTTTTGTGTATGTTCTGAAAAAAAAGTAGAAGTGTTTAACCTTCAGATTTATCAATCACTGTTTTGTTATAAAGTTTACAGTCCCTTATGTTAATATAATCACTATTTTTTAATGCAATTTCATATAACTATGATAAAGAGTGCTCTAGTTTTTGTAAAAATTAAAATATCTCTTATCCTGAAAGTTATTTCAAAAATAAACAACATAGTAACACATCAGAATTGAAAAATTAAAAATTTGTTTATAAACCTTTCTTACAGAATGGGCTCCGTTTATGTTATTTTTTGTAAATTTTTACCCATTTTAGTTTTAATACTTTTTTTTCTCTTCTTAATTTTAGTATATTTTCTTAAAATGTACTAAATAAATCTAAAAGCAGCAAAAAAAAAAAAAAAAAAAAAAAAAAAAAAAAAAAGTAACGCAATATCTCCATTTTTTTAAAAAAAAGTTGTCGCGCCATTAACCGAAATTCATATTTAAGTCAAGAACATTAAGTGCTTCTCTGTACGGTCATATTGCGTTCCATCGTTTCATATGCGTATCTAGTTTGTGGATAAACTGCAAACACTAATCTTAAAATTCTTCAAAATACTACGATTCAAATGATCTTCAGTGCTTAAATGTACAAGAGAAACGACATCATCCGAAAAGCAGAATTAAAATTACTTCTTTTAAAGAGCATATTAAAAATATTGCCATTGAATTCAGTAACTCTTTAAATGATACTGCTAATGTTAATATGATTAATTCAATAATTACGAAGGGCATAATTAGATAAAAGGACCAAGAAGAATTCTTCTAGACTTGTACGCTTGTACTAGTACTCTCGTAGACTAGACTTTTTAATTTTAATAACTCTTCAATAATTTATTGTCTCATTACGCATGCGAATCTAAACCATTTTTATTATGTTCTTGTAAAAGACATGACAGCACAGAACACTTAGAACCCTTTTTAATCCAGTCTCCATTTTAAACGATCAATCGAGCGCGGTCAATTCCTGGGAGGGTGACCTTTCAGGAAAACTGCGCAGATAGCAGTTTTTTTCTCTCACACCATACTCTGGACATCGCCCTCTCATATTACAAAGTTTCACTACAGAACCCTGTGAGCAGCCAATCAGAGCCTTTATTCCCACTCTACAACATCTAATAGAGAGGTAATCTCTCAGCGTTTTTCTTGCTTCCAAAACTAAACTTCATCTTTTCTTAACTCTATGGAAAGACTGTCCCTTCACTGCCCGTCCAATCGCCATGCATATAATATATCCAGCTTGAAAATTCCACATCTATTGCTTGTCTTCATACTATAATAAGATAAGAGATTGAAGGTTGCATGCAACCTGTATGTCAGAAGACTAATATCCAGGTATTAGGTACATAATAATTAAATATGTCTCCTCGCTTCATCAGCAACTTTTGTTGGAATGATTTAGGCGCAAATGGGTGGCCATCTTGGAAAAGTATGAAGTTTTTTTGAGGATGACGTAATAAAGATTTAGTTGCTTAGAAGATATGACACATTATTGCAAACAGGCAGTAAGCCTATCATAAATATATTTAAATATAAATTACAATAGTTTTAGTATAATGTTTATTTTTTATTACTGTTTTTAATAATTTCTATTTTTTTTAATAGGAAAATTACGCTTTTATAGAATTTTTTTTTATGTTTTTAACTTTGGAAGGAAATTATCGATAATTTAACGTTAAATGATGAATAGGAAATATTTTATAAACAAATGCTTTTAAAGTACCTCTTTTTTTTCAATTCCTACTATTAGCTCTCTCACTCTCTATATATTTATATATTTAACTTATCCAAATTTTCAATCGTTAATAAAATACTTTCCATTCATCCAATCAAGTTCAAATAGTTTTATTGAACTTGTACTGGAGGACACTTGATGTAAATACAGTTTTTTCAAATATCAATTCATTAATTAAATTTTATTTTTTTAATTTTAAATTTATTCTGCGTTATATCCATCGTAGTTACAACTAAATGCAACAGATGGCACCAGTGCGTTTTTCTAACAAAGTAGGAATTAACGTTACGAAATTTTTTTTATGTTACTTATTTAAATCTTAAAAAGTAGAAACTTGCGAACAGAATTTTACGAAATTTCAAATGTAAGGTAATTAAAAAAATAAACAAATAAGATACATGAACTATTTTGAGTTCTCTGCAACCGAAAACTAATTTTTTAGAGGTTAGTGAGTTAATTAATGTCATAATTTAATTCCCTTTCAGCCTTAACATAGACGCCAGTTTTGTTTAGATGGGACTGTAGCTGCAAAAATTCTCATCAGAAACACTGTTCCAAATTTGGCAGCATACTTTTCGTTTATATAGTACGTATAATTTTATTTAAATCCTAAAAGTAAATGGTTGAAATCTAAGAAAACAATGACAGTTATATGTAATATAACATTAGACAATATTTTTTACTGATATGAAATATGAATATTTTATAAAATCAGGTATACAAAAAATAACAATTCAATACAAAAAAATAATACAGATCTACAAATACAATTTTCTAATATAAAAAAATAACGATTTCAGTTTGAATTGATAGTGCTCTTTCTTTTAACTTATAGGTGCATAATTTAAATTGAAACCAATCTCTTTCAACTTCTGCAGTAGAGTAATGAAATATACAGCCAAGTGAAACAATACCTGGGTTGTGTTGCCATCCCCGTAAAACGTTTTTTTTTGAGGAATAATGCAAAGAAAATTTGATTTATGCTTTCAATAATAACCACGAATGAAAACGGATACAATAAAAAATTTGAAAGAAGAGCTTGAGATATGAAACATTGTTCTAAAGAAAGATGAAAAAGAAAACAAGGGAAAGGAAATAGAAACTTTTAAAAAAGCAAAAAAAATAAATGAATGGTTTTAAAAAACCTCTTAGTATAGGTATAGTATTAACCAGAATAAATGGTTACTTTTAAAGAAGTAAATACAATTCATAGCACGAAAAAAAAAAGAGTAAAAAAAAAAAAGTAAATATAATGTTAAAAAATGAAATAAAATATATTTTGTCTTTATTGAATACTATTTTTCAAAAGTTTTATTAGAAATTTTGGGCGCTGTATAAATAAAAATATGAAATTTAAATGAATCAAAATTTATTTAAACTTTGTAATACAAGAAAATCAAAAGATAAACAAACTAAGAGAGTAGAATTATTGTACTTTCATATATTATTAATATGAATATATATGTAATATTAGATATGTGTATAGAATATAGTCCACTCTCAATAATTCAAACCTTCGATAATACGAACCTCTCGATAACTTGAAGTATATGCACATTCCCCAGGAAAGCTCTAGATATTTTGAACTAAAGCAATACGTTTTGGTACACTCAATATTTCGAAGTAAAACTGTGGCTGGCCAGATTACAATACACTATAATTCGAAGTTATCTTATAAAACTCTCAACAATTCGAACACTTTCAATCATGTGCAGTCCTGTAATAAACAGGTTGGAGATTACAAGTTTTGCGTTGTGTTGTCTCCGTGTGTCTAACGTAGCCCCTTCGAGGACCACCTGTCTGCTACTCCTTTTTAGTGCTTTGCGGTTCCTCCGGCGAAAAGACACTTTTATTGTTTTCATCCCTTTAAGTGGACAATAAACCAACCGCACCTGTTGTCAGCTGTCCATATCTTTCATTTAACATGTGGTCTTGCTACATATGTGTTCAGAAAGAATGGTCCGCAATTGTGAAGAAGACATGCGAGTAGGATTGTGTATGAATGTATTCTTTTAATACAAGACTTAACTTCTGTAAAATATTTATCCTGTATGTATATAATATGTACTTTTTAAAAATACTTTAAAATAATTTTTATGCATTTGTACAAGTGTTGTTTTTTATTACATTGTTAGAAACAATATTTCGTGTATTTTGGGAATTTTTTTCCAACCCTTCTTGATAATTCGAAGTTTTTCATTGGCCATTCAACTTCAAATTATCGAGAGTCGACTGTATATATAAAATTAATATATAGATGTGTGCATGCATTATATATATGCTTGTATATATTCTCATACATACATGATGGAAAATATGAAAAACAAAAATAAGAAAACGGAATGTTTCATGGTAAAAGATTTTGACATCTTACAATTAAAACTTCTGAACTGTATTTGTAAGAAACTAAAGCCTACATTTGCATTTGTACTCGTACCTTCTTACAATAATAATTTTTTTTCAAGTTTTACTATAACACATATTCTTTAAAATACTTACACACTTTTTTTTACGAATGCAGAATGAAATTTGTTAATTAAAATTATACATTTTCATTCTTAATGTTTGAAATTAAAATCAAATGTTGCTTAATTCAATTTTAAATATATCTAGATCTTTTTTTTTATAGAAAAGCAGATATTTTTGTACAATTTTTTAAATAAAATACTTTTAAAGAAAAAACTAGATTGTTTTAAATGACATTCTTTGCACTATATCAAAATTAAAAAAAAAAGCAAGTGATTTTACCAAAACATTTCAATTAAATACTTCCTAAAATAAAGTCTTCACAAACTTTACCAAAATTATTTGAATCTTCGAATCGTAAAAAAACAAAATTGTTTATAAGAGCGCTCAGGTGCTGTAAGGGGATTGCCAATAATTTTATTAAAATCTGTCATTTTTATATTTTCTTCTTAACTTTCGCCGGTAATGTAGTTTACTACCGAGGTGGAGAAATAAAGAAAAATTAATAGGAAAAGGGAGAAAAAAATTTCTTTGAAAGGCTTCTATTTTATGGAATTTTCATCAGTTGTTTGATTAGATAATTTCACCTAAATTAGGTTAGAACTGATAACTTTAATTAAGATGAAGTGCTCCAGGGGATTATGAGTAAAAAATAAAATTTCTTAAAGCTTTGTTTTTATTTTGTATAATAAACAGCAGGTGATAAATAAACTCCAAGAAAAATTAATTTCATCAAAATATTTGGGAACTCAGTTAGTTGTTTCTTACTTCGGTATAGGCCCAGCGATATTTTTCAGGATTCTTTTAGGGGAAATTATAAAAGACAGAACTATTTTTTTCCTTAAATTTGTTTTTATGTTGAAGAGGTAACTACATTTTAATCTGAAAACTGTTAATTGAATTTCTAATATACCTAAATGTACTTCTCTTAAAGATATACTTCGAAAAGAAGATGCATATTGTATTTTCTTAAACCTTATAATCTGATTTCCAATATACAGGGTTTAAACTAATTGAATCTACTTCATAAAGGTGAAAAAATTGTGAATGCTACTTTATCTGTAGCAAAATGTAAATCTTTTTATTAAAACTAACTGATAATATATAAATTAATTTATTGGTGTGTAAATAAATTAATTTTCATTTCAAGAAAAGAGTAATAATTTAATTTTCAAAAACTTACAGAAAAAATCTATATATACGTATAAAAATGGATATTTGTACATATGACCTCGCTTCACTCCAACACTATTCAACCAATCACTATGAAAATTGGCATGCATATGCATTTTTTTGTGGAGATGGTTTTTGTGCTATCCTCTTTGTTGCAGCTCCCCAATAGGTGGCGCTACTGCATATCAACTTTTGCACCGTACAATCAATCACCAAGCTGCCGAAAAAGATACGAAACCGGCACTATCGCAAACATTTTGTTATGTTTTCATTGAATCGCCATTATAATGTAAGTCACGGCATTTTTTGCGAATATTACAATCTTAACATAACATAAATACAACAGAAAGTAATATTAACGTATTACACATTCAGATTTAGATTATTTGCTCTATTTTAAGCGTTCATTACACAAATTTTGTAACGGTGTGTTACTTTTGTTGAGCAGAGATTAGCTTAGGAAGGTGTTTTCAAAAATTGATCCACAAGAGAGTTGCGGGAGTTATAAATTTTAAAAAATTCTTTTTATTAGCCATTGGATCTACAGACTTAAAATTTAACAAATATTTTTTTTTGTTCAGCTGAGATATGCAAAAATCTTTTTTTTGCTTAATCGGCAATTCAAGTAAAGTTCACTCATTAAAATCTTCTTTATTCTTCAATCTGTATTGCTTAATTTTTCAATTCACCCGTGCCCGCCGTGTAGGGGAGCGATGCACGTTATATCCGTCGAGAGCTCAAACGTCCTCCCGTTGGTGTAGTGTGGTAGTTAGGAGAGGTGGGTGCCAGCTCAGGTGTCGTCCGCGTCACTTGACCATGGTTCAAAATTACGCGGACCGTCCCCAAAAGCCCTCGTGTAGCTAAACAGTGGGACGTTAATATTCACTCACTCACTCAATTCACCCGTGTGAAGGAGTATACTAGCTAGTAAATATATAACTTACTTGCTCAAATCTTTAAACAGTTGCTTAATTGCTTACATTAAACAAGGAAAAATAATCATGATGATTGTTATTAAACTGTTCACGAGTATTTTCCTTTTGACTGTTTTACCTTTTGTCTAATAATTTTTTTGAATTTTTTTTTCTATGGAATCTAATTTTCGATCACTCTTTTATCATAAAACTACACTTTAATTTAAAAGTTTCGGATTACAAATGTGTATTAATTAAAAACTGGACACTGGGTATTAAACTAGATAAAGAGTATAATGAACATTATTCTTGAGTTTATGCTTTATTCATTTTTGTATGTATATAGAAATTTATTACTTTATATTTTATAGTGAATCTCAGTGGCTGAGGGGTTAGAGCATCACGCTACCTCACCACAGGTCCGAGGTTCAATGCCCGGGCGGGACAAGGTTGACTCAACCTTTCATTCCTTTAGTGGGTCGATAAAATGAGCCTCTCAGCTTGCATAGGAACTGAGCACTAGGAGTTTCGCGTCATACTGACTACCGGAGCATCTGCTCATGCACCTCAGGGCCCAAGGTCGCGTGTACTGAGTTGGCCACTGTAGGCCTTGGCCTTCGTGGGCTTTTGCGCCACTGAGTTAAGTTATATTTTATAGTACCAGGTGTGTGTGATAATTCTCTCTTCCCCTGCTAGCAATGAAAATCTTTGTATTAACTGTGAAGGAAAAAAATATGCATAGTATTAACTATGAAAAATTAGCGCTGCAAAATGCACAGACGTTTTAAGGCATGGATCCACGGTCTCGATAGGGGTGGGTGCTCTGCTCCATCTCAAATTAGCCTCAATGAGAATAGGGCCTGATTAATTTTAATCAGCAAAAAAAAAAAAAAAAAAAAAAAAACGTTGTGTTCCCAGATATATTCACCGAAAAATTGATAACTTCGAGCTATATGCTAATTGACAACATTAGCATTATTGTATGATTACCATAAAATCTGGCGTATAATGCGCATTTTCATCACAAAAAAGTAACATAAAAATTTTTTTGAAGTCAATTCTTACTTTGATCAACAAAGAACATTTTTATTTTAGTTACTTTTTATTTAATAATTACAATTAATATAAGCAGGTATATATACATATGACAAAATCACAAAATAAAATGGTACACACTTTTCTCTCATATAAAACTAAAATTAGTTAATTAAATTTAATTAATGAATTAATGTTTGAAAAACTCTGTATTAACATCAAGAGTCATCCAATGCAAGTTTAAGAAAATGTACTTGAACTTGAGTAGAGGAATAAAAAGTATTTCATTAACTATTGCAAATTTGAAGAAGATATGTAAATATATATAAAGAGAGTGTGTGTGAAGCAATATTAGGAATTGAAAAATAAGATCGAAACTTACTGGGTGCTCGTTATACGCCGGGTATAAAAATAAGAGGTTTAAAAAAAAGATAAGCTTAGAAAAAAATAAACTTCTATGTATAAAGAAATACTGTTTATTTAAAAGAAATGAAATTCCATATGAACTTAAGTGTTGTAGTGTTAGAAGTATACTATTTTTTTTCCATAGCTTGGAATAATACCTCGACTTCAAAACATAAGAGCATTGCACAAGCACATTTCAGGTTTCTTAGTAAAGAAAAGGATTCGCGTTATACAGCGAATATTCCTAAAAATTAGAAGTTGCAGCTTGAAAATATAGGTACCCGTTATACGTCTAATTGCGATGTAGCATATACTAAACTAAATGTAGGCTTAACCCTATCCCTATCACCATCATTACTCATACAGTGAAAAGATGCCAGTTGGTCTCTGTCTAGACCTGTTAGATTGTGAGTCACATCCATTTATGTTAAAGGTAACCGTTTGTATAAATATTTGACAACGTATGCTGTATACTGCCCACTTTAAAGGGCTACAGGTGGGATATACTTTTACATAGAGGGCCAGACCCTCAAGAAGTCTTAAGACATCACTGAGGAGGTGTGGACAGCTATAAACATAATATTTTTTATTACTGTAGCGTTATAACTCAGATTTTTTTTAGGTATTTAATTCCATTAAAATAAATCACAGTTACAAAACCCTTTTTGTTTCATCCTATAAAGGACTTTTTAGAAAAAAAATTCGAAGACATTTGTAGGCATTTTATTCAAAATTCTCATTTGTTTTTGAAAAAAAAAACATCTTTTCCTTCTCTTTAAAAATAAGCGTACAAAATTATTCAATTCCTACTATTTGTTCACTCTCTCTCCCCCTATATATATATATATATATATATATATATATATATATCTTGTTCAAATTTTTAATCGTTAATAAAATGCTTTTATTCATCCATTCAAGTTCAAATACATTTTGAATTTTGTAGGGGATAGCACTTGATGTTAATACAGTTTTTCAAATATTAATTCATTAATTAAATTTTGTTTTTTAATTTTAAATTTATTTTTTGAAATTTCGTTCGAAGTTACAACTGGCTGCAACAGATGGCGCCAGTACGTTTTTCTAACGAAGTAGGATCTGACTTAAAAAATATTTTATGTATATATAGATATATATTACTTTTGTTTTTTCAATCTAACTAATACAAAAGCTATATGGTTACAGACGGTGTGCATGTAAGGGGTTGTGTCTATGTAAGAAGTGCTGCGTTGGTTTCTATATGTTTGTAGAAAAAAGGATATGAAACAATCTAATACAAATAACCGTTCTAGAACACGTTCTTTCGAGTGAATAAAGTGTTTACTAGCGTCGCAATTAGAAGCAACACTACACATTTTTTCGAAGACTCCAAATATTCTTCTGAATAAAAACGTAACAAAATCAAAGGGAGTATTTTTTGATAAGTCACAAAAAAAGGAAGTAAAAAAAGAAAAAAAAAATGCCTGAAAAACAAGAAAACAAGGCAAAAGGTCAACAAGCAGGAATCATTTCTATACTGAAAATGACAGGAATTTCTTACTCAAATCGATTTTTATTTTTTCAGGTTTCTTTTCCCGCCGCTCTCGTCATTTCATGTAAATCTTTCTACGGCTTTAAAATTTTCGGACAAGGGGTGTTAAAATGTGTATCGGCAACGTGTTCAAGGGGGTTGTCCAAAATCTGCAAAAACATTCCTTATTTCCATTTGTTAGAAACTGCAAAGGGGACATCTAAAAATTTAGGTTATTTAGAAATTGTTATCTTCAGAACAGTTAATTGTATTCTTTTGTTTTTGTGTTGTTCAAATTTGGAGACAGTGATAGAAATTCTTCAAGTATTAGCTCCTAGGTCGATATATAATCCTTTATACACCCAAAGTTCGATACTTTATAAGTTACCCAAAACTCGATACCTTACATACCCAAAGCTCGTAAGATAATCTTTTTCCTTCTTAATATATGACTGCATTTTCACGTTGTGAGAGGTGCTATTCACGCCCTTCTGGTAATCCTCTTGGGGAAATGCTTCTTTAACGGGTTTGAGTTTAAAACCACCTTACTTAGAGAGAAATTGGTTTTATACTATAATTTGAGTAATATATATATATATAAATATATATATTTAAACCCCCTGGGGTAATGTGCGTATTAGAGTTATTAAAGTGAGATTAGAGAACTGCCTTACGGAAACCTTGGTGCAAGAGAGAAGAAGTTTAGAGTGTATTGTAGTCAACTCAGAGAGATCAGGTGAGTGCTCTTCTATCGAATCAAACTCAGATAAGTGTTTGACTATTCGTCTTATCGAAATCCATTACTTATAATTACTTATAATCAAGGTTTATAATTTTTAATTGATCATAAACTGATTAAGCTGAAATAAAAGTGATCATTTTTAAAACTATATCTGCTGATTCGGAGTCCTAAACTACACTTGTGGTCTTAGGGCAACGACACGCCCAACGTCCCCCACCCCTGAGCTAGCATTTGCCTCGAGATTTCGAGTTCTTTCCGAATTATTTTTTCAAGTCAAGAAAATGTTGAAGAGTTCCTTACTAGCATTGATAACAATTTAACGTATTATGAGGTACCTGCAAATTTGACTTGCGCTTATACAAAGGGTCATCTCACAGATAGGACGCTAGATTGGTTTGAAGTGATAGGAAATACGTGTGTTCAGGAAACAGCAACGGAATTTGCCCAATTAAGACCGCCTTAGTCCAGAGTTTTTCCTGTGGTTAGAAATAGATCTGAATTGGAGGGTTTCTTTTTGGACAAGCCGGGGTTGACTCATGTGTTGTATCATGAGATTTATACTAATGATAACCTACCAGTGCATCTAGACCTGATAGGGTGAAATAGGAAATAATAGACTGGCATGTCAATAAAATGCTTGAAGAATGCTATTATCTCTACACGTCGCCAGTAGTGTTGTGTAGGAAAAATAATGGATTGTCTCCAAAGTCACCAGAGGCATACAGGTTTATGATAGACTATCGCAAATTAAATGCGATTACCAAACATTCCCGTTATCCGTTGTCGCTAATAGAGGGGATCTAAATAACAAATATACCATGCAGTGCAAAAATGTTCCCGCTTGAGCTTAGGTCGGGATATTTTCAATTAGCAATTAATCCAAAAGATATTCCAAAGACTTCCCTTGTGACAATAAATGGTACATATGCGTTTACTAGAATGCCCTTTGGTCTTTCCGGAGCGGCTCTGATTTGTGCAGAAGGCCATTGATATTATATTAAAACCAGTAATAAGGAAGTTTGCTTGTATATATATGGATGGCTTCATCATATCATCGCAATCAGTGAACCAACATGTGCAACACTTGGGGGAAGTTTTTCGCGAACATTACAAGAGGATAGTTGGTGCCGTGTGTTTTATTCTGGGATACATATGAAAGACGAGAGATGGAAGAACAGAAGCATACAATACAAACATAGAAGAATACAGACTTTTTAAAAAAATTACAAACGATGATCTCAGCATAGAACAGAAGGGGTGCGCTTCTTTCCATTCAAGACGGGAATCCATTTTGAGGCAAAAGTCCAACTTTTTTCTCGAAGATACACATGTAAGGAAGTATTATTCCTTCTTCCCTCTAACCCGGCTAGATGTGTGGGAGGAACTAATTGATCGACATGATTCACTAAAACTGTTTAATTGTCACAATATTCAACACAGACACAATAATAATCCAATTCAGATAAATTTGATCAGCACTTAGAAGACTAAGGTGAGACCAGATAGCGTGGGGATAATATTTACGGACATTCAATTATATTCCTGCGATAACTTATATAAGTTCGTTTTTACCTCTGACGCGCACTAACACTTTAACTCTCTAACTTCTATTTAATAATGAGCACTGAACTCTTGTAATACTTTATCCTTTGGACGAGGCCTTGAACAGTAATAGTTGGCTTGAGCTCTTCTTAGAGATTTCAATTTCACACGTCCTACACTGTTTACGTTCTACGGCCGGATTGCTGGCTTTTCATTAATTCACTTAACATCCGAGTTATCCCACTTCAGTAAACTTCAATTCTTACTTTCATAATCTTAGATTCTCACTTCACTAACTCTCCAAAACTCGCGAATGCAGAATATATATATTATACTTAATTTGCATAATCACGTTTTCTTGTCTTCGGTGAAAGTTGGTTGAAAGAATTCCTTCCCTAAAGTAATCCCCAAGGAGTTAGTGGAAAAAACAGTATAGATCCGTCACACACATCCATGGCTTATTCAGGATTCGAACTCGAACACACTCGGTTACAAGCCGAGGGTCATAAGAAGCTAGTTTGTCGTTAAATAAGGATAAATGTTGATAGAAACTAAAATATTTAGGTCTCATTATTAGTCATGAATGGGTACACATGGACAAAAGCAAAGTTCAAAGTATATTAGAAATGATGCCTCCGTAGAATGCACGCAAAGTGGCAAAATTTGTTGGTATAACGGGGTGGTATAAGAAATTTATTAAAGGTTATGTTGAGGGTTGTGAAACTTTATATCCATTGAAAAAAAGACAGAAAAATTTGAATGGTCAAAGGAGGCACAGAAAGTATTCGAGGATATAGAAAGAAGCTCCAACGTCAGCCCCAGTGTTGAAGTTATCAGAATTTCAGAGTCATCAGTTAAATCATTTATATTTCTAAAGATGTAATAGTCATTATTGATAACATATTTATTCTCATAATAATGTAAATATAAATTATTACTAGCAGATCCACCTTGAGGTGAATACATATATATACAGTCGACTCTCGATAATTCAAACGTTCGATAATACGAACCTCACGATAATTCGAAGTATAAGCTCAGTCCCTAGAAAAACTCTTGATATTTAGAACTGAAAAAATATGTTTGGGTACACTCAATAATTCGAAGTAAAATCTGTCGCTGGCCAGACTACAGCATGTAATAATTCGAAGTTATCTAATAAAACTCTCGACAATTCAAACACTCACTATCATGTACAGTCCTGTAGCAAACAGGTTGGATCTTACAAGTTTTGTGTTGTATTGTCTCTGCGTGTCTCCCAGGTAATGTAGTTCCTTTAAGGATCATCTGCCTGCTGTCCCTTCTTAGTGTTTTCCGGTTGATCAGACGAATATACATTTTTATTGCTTTCCTTCTTCAAGTGGACACTAGACCAACCACACCTGTTGTCAGCCATCCATTTCTTTCATGTAACACGTGAACTTACTACACATGTGTTCAGAAACGATGGTTCGTTATTGTATTGTGTATGGTTGTTATTGTATTGTATAGGATTGTGTATGAATGTATTGAATATATTCTTTTAATACAGGACTTTTAACTTCTGTAAAATATTTATACTGTATATAAAATGTACTTTTTAAAAATACTTTAAAATAATTTTATACATATGTACAATTGTTGTTTTATTACATAGTTTCAAATTTAAATGTATTAGAAATTTTTTTTTCTTCGTTTATTTTGGGAATTTTTTCTACCCTCTTGATAATTCGAACTCTTGATATTTCGAAGTTTTCCATTGGTCCCTCCAACTTCGAATTATCGAGAGTCGACTGTATATATATAGTCAAAATTCTCTAATAGAGAGAGATGAATAATCAATAATCAAAACTGAAAAAAATTGAAATTGCAAGATATCCAGACATTAATTTTTAGAAAGGATATATGATACATTAAAATTATTAGAGTTTAAAATATAAAAATATGGATGCTACAGTATTATAAACATTGCTGACTTAGGACAACTCTTATATGTAAAATAATTTATATAAAAGTGGGGTTGAACATGTTTTTTGGCTAGCCAACGTTCCCCCTCTCTGTTAATAATACTGAGCAAAACCCTATTGAAAATAATGGATAGAACGTCTAAACCCATTACAAGAAAAAGGTAATTTACCTAAAAATTGCAGAGCCCGAGCTAAATCTGAGTACAATGAACAGGTTATTGCCAGACTCTGGACCCAAATGCAAATTTAAAGCATGGGAATGGCTGAATAACAGAACTTAGAAAACATACGAAAATAATAGAAATAAAAAATTAAAAAGTCTATACATACTACCATTACTTTAGAGACTCTAGAATTATATATGATCTATAAAAAAAACTAAGAAAATAAGTAATTTTGTCTAATATTAGAATTTGGATGTAACTATATCTAGGAAAAATCATAAATTTATAATAATAAACTATTAATATTCTATGTATATATATATATGTATATATATATATATATATATATATATATATATATGTATATATATATATATATGTATGTATGTATGTATAAATTTGTTCTATTATATATTTTTTACAATTTAATCTTTTCTTTTTAAGTACTGCTTGTATGTGACTTTATTTATAAAGAAATTTGAATCTATTTCCAAAAATTTCAGCTATATGGTACGAAAAACAATGAATTTTTTATGTCTGACTACATAATCCATAGATACGAATCTTTTAGCTTCTGAAAGATCAGAATGCAATTACTTGAGATCAGGTGTTCTAAACGGGTTGTCTAATTTTATCAAGTATCTGTCTTCTTTTTCCTTTTTCTCATCGCCTTTCCGGGTGATTAAATTTACTTTTTAGAATAAAAGCAAAAAGAGGGAGTTCAGAAAAATTGTAATCGAGGAGGAGAAAAAAAGAGAATCCATATCTTTTTATACACACTAGTCTTTCTTTAAGTTCATCATATATTTTACTAGATAAATTAGTATAAAATTAGATTAAATCTGATAATTTTAACAGAGATGAAGTGCTGTAGGTGTGATAAGAGAAAATTGAGTTTGAGCTGAGTGATAAGAATATTGTAAAAATCTCGCAGCAGATGGAAAACAAATTTAAAAGAAAAAAATTTGTTTGAGTATTTTGGAAATTTTTCAAAATAGTTTTTAGTTTGATATACATTATATATTCGTTTTTTTTAACTTTTCAACTTTTTTTAGCTTATTAGATTAATATTAAATTTTTTTCAATTAAAAAATGTTTTAGTTACAAAATTTAACTAGTTTAGTCTAAAAGCACGTAATTGAATCGGAGCACTTATAAACGTAGCACACTTTTTTAAATCAAGATGTTCTTGGAGACAAGAGTTTTTAAAAAAAAATTATCTCTGGGCTTAATGATTCCTATCCTGAAGTATATTGGCAAACTTAATTTATAAGGTTAAAGTTTCATCATCTGGACTTCGTCGATGTTTAAAGAGCATTGTTTTTTGAACTCGAAATACATTGACTTATACACTAACGAAACGCAATTTATGGGAAGTCTTACCATTCTGCTTTTATTTCAAAAATAAATCAGTTGATTATTAAGCTATCTATTGTTGTGTGAATTTTACAGGGACTATCAATTTCAATATGTGAGTAGCAGTGTATATTGTTCAAAAATAGTGATTTGATATGGAGAATTAAAAAAAAAGGTGGTGGATGGCTAGAAAAGTTTGAGGATGCAGAATTGGAAGCATTATTGATTGAAAATTTGTATCATACGGAATAATTATTTGTGTGTGTGTGTGTGTGATTCAACTAGTAATTTTATTACGCCTAATGCATGAAAATGGTCCAAATGCGGGGAAATTTGGTGCCACGCAAATTATATATATGGAATATTTACTTGGGAACAGTTGCTCTAAATGCAGAAAAGGAAAGTATTTCTTGTGAGAGAACCACTTGTTTTGACTCATGGTTTGTCTCAGCAGCACATCCGAAAATACAAGGAATGCAAAAAATAAATCGATTTTTGGTTTGAATTTAAAGAGTGGACTTTCTTTCAACGCGTAGCCCTATTTTGCCTGAATGAGACAGAAATTTAATGGATAGCAATGCACAATACCTTTGAACAATCTATTTGAATTAACTTTTGTTCAATATAGCCTTATTTCCCCCAAAAAATCCTTTAAAACTTTCTTGTTCTCCCGATACGATGTTAGATATATTTTTAAAAAATACTCAGTGAAACTTTTAATTAAATGTTTCAAGAAATTTCATGCGCATCTGTTCTGTTTTGAAGTAACTCGGGGTGGGGAAGTTACCGCCAATCAGGATGCATCCTCGGTTACTCCACCAGTCATTGGTGAAATAACCGATGTTTTGATTTTTGATGAAGAAACTGAACTTTATATATTTAAAGGAATTCGTGTTAATATAAACATTATTTTGCTTTTTAACTTATTTGAAAGAAAGTAGTTACTGAAACTACAAAGAAATTAGAATATGAAGAAAGATGTTAAATAAATCCCATATTTTGAAATGAAAATTACGACGGGGTTGTAGCTTTTAGTGTTTTTAACGAGTTTACTTAAAAGATGAGTTTTTTTTGTCATACTTAGGATTTCATTGTTACGATCACGGATACGTTTGCTCAACCTTTTATATACAGACTAAGGATCAGCTCATTTTGTGCAGTCACTTGATAGAGAACGGAACATAATGTAATAATGTATAGTTTTCACAAAAATTTTATCCTTCAATCAGTTCAATTTAGAAGTATCTTTAGGTTATAACATTAGAGCAATGAACATAGCTCCAGCTATAGAATGTATCAGATATGATTCTTAACCTGGGAGAAGTCATGCACCGGATACTAATGCTAGTAGTCACCCCTATTCTCTTTTTATAATTTTTTTATTGTACACGATAAAAATTGGAATTAGAGTGAATAATTTATTTAAAAAGAAGTATGTGTATGCCTACTTTTAAGGACTTTTCAATTTTTCTTTGTTAATTTGAGAAAAAATCCAATCAAACTGAACTAAAATGTTTCAAATGTGCGGGTCTTTAATAAAGGACAAATCACACACACACACACACACACACACACACACACACACACACACACACACACACACACACACACACACACACACACACACACACACACACACACACACACACACACACACACACACACACACACACACACACACACACACACACACACACACACACACACACACACACACACACACACACACACACACACACACACACACACACACACACACACACACATACTTTTCGCTAACATTACAGGAATGATATTTGCAGGCAGAACTATCCTAGTTTGTTCAAGTAGGTAGGATCGACAAATAACTGTTGAATTTTTTTTGCTTGTAACTTTTTGACCGGGCGCAGTGTGTCTTGTGGTACACTTGTAGCTTCATATCTTTCTTGATGGAGTTTCTTAAGTAGCATTTGAACATTTTCCTTTCAGTTCAAAGGTTTTATGTTAATCGTATTCCTCAAATTTACTTCCGCTGTCATGATTAATATCCATTATTTCATCAGTTCCCACGAAGCATTAGTGTCAACTTCCTCCAACAGCGATCGCACAGATGCACATTTCATTCTTTATATTCATTTCATTTACACTTATAAAACCATAATGAGTGGTACAACACAGCAATAAAAACCACTAAGTCATTCACAGGATAAAAATGCGACCTGTTCATAGAAAATATTTTGGAAAAAAGGTGGTCCTTCGGTGAACTCATTCACCAAGAGTACCTTAAGGTTGTAAAAAACGTTTGCCACTCCCAAAAACGAGGGAGATATGTGACAAATACATTTTAGTTCCTTTGGAGAGTGTCATATAGGAGGATACTGGTAAAGTCATTGGTAAGAAATAAACAGTTTTCCCGGAATTAACGATTTCAGGAGATTGGGGTTACTTTGCGCCTCGCGCAAACATTCCCGGGTTAAAAGCGTATTCAATATAAAAATATGGATGTTAGTTCTGAAAAAGAACTGTGAGAAACGTTTTTCATTATGCTTTATATGTTTCAGAATATTCATAAAAGTAAATCTTGGGGAAATAATCCTTCAATCATCTGTGCTTTTCGAAATATCATGAAACTCTTTCGCATGGAATAAGAATTTTCCCAGAATTAAAGATTTTTTGAGACTGGGGTGAATCTGTGCCCCACGTGCCCACTCCCGGGTTAAGAAAGATAATATATATATATTAAATGTACTAGAATTAATATTTATGATGATAAGCGCGAAAATGTTAAATGTAAAAGCACAAGTTTAAAAGAAATTATACAGTTCAGTTTGCATCCCTTTTTTTTAAACAAAAATTTTAAAATGAATAAATTATGCTATTCCTGTAAGTGATATTCATTTAAATATAAGCAACAATAAACATATAAATTTAAATAATACATTTTAAATAATTTTTTAATTTAAAAAAAGAATGATTACAACTTTAGTCTAAGAGCTTTACTATATGAAGAATTTCTCCAGTACAACATTATCACAACTTTCTGTTAAAATATCTTTATTATAAATGATCATCATACAAATATAGCTACCTTGAAAAATTCAAGTCATTTTCGCACTATAAACAAACTAAATATTCGCTTCCTGAAATAAATCATGCTTCTTTTATTTGAAAAGAAATCTTATTTCTATCCCTCCTAAAAAAAGCGACTCCCTTGTAAATTTCATCTTTACGTTCTCTACCACTTTTCCCTAGAGACTAGGCGGATAACCAATGAAGTGAAGCCGACTGCGTTTATTTCCCCTCTCTTTGGGAACATGTTAAACTGAAATTTCCCCATCTATTTCCCTCTTTCCAAATAGGTTTGGAGAAAAGAATCCTGAAACACGAAAAGTCGCTCCGATGGTGAGAAAAACTCATCAAGAAGCAGCACGAGTTTGGAATGTGAAAAAGATGAGTTAGTTTAACGAGAGTTGAATATTAACTTTGATATAGCTATGAGGTACATAATAAAGGGTTATTTGGATTTGGAATAAGAAATTTTTCACATCAATGTTTACTTTATCTGTAATGAAATAAACATTCTCTCTGAAATTCGACAGCTAAAAAATTAAATTATACTTGAAATTTTAAGGCATTTTTTCAAATGATTTTTAAAGTGCACCAAATAAAAGGGTAAAAGTGTAAAAATCCGATATTTTTGGTCTTATTTTGCAATGTATAGTTCCAATTAATTTAATTTGCCATATATTCCGGAGTATATCACGAAATTTTAACACTAAAAATAAGATCGAAATTTGAGGGACCGAGTTATACGCCGGGTATAAAAGGGTAGCTTTAAAAAATAAAAGATAGATGAGCATAAAAACAGATTAGATTTCTCTCTCTACATAGATATTGTTCAGTTAAAAGAAATGACATACCTTAAAAAATTTCAACGATAAATACTCATAAACTTTATCTCTCCTTCCTTTTCTTGTGCTATAGGGTTGCTGTCTTAGAAGTATATCATTGTTCAAAAGCCTGTGATAATACTTTGATCAAGTACCCTTAAAAAAGATAAGAGCATTACGTATGTGTACTTCAAGTATCTTTGTAAACAAAAGGCTATTATATAAGGCAATTATAACTAAAAATTAAAAAAATGCAGATTGAAAGTATAGGAGCGAGTTATTCTCCTGTTTATAAACTAAAATAATCTGACAACAGAGGATTTTTTGAAGCTAAAATAATTTCTTTTCCCGTTTAGAATATTTTTTTTTATTCAAAGCAACTATACATGAAAAAACCCTTAACCCAGTGCTTCTCAAACTTTCAATGTTTGCGACCCAATTTTCAATCCTAATTTTCATCGCGCCCCCCTCCATACAATAACATTTTATTTATTGAATGCAAAGATAATGTACTTTGACGCTAAAGCCACAATACGACTTTGGTTATAAACCGCACAAATTATCAAGATAATATTAAATTTTGTACCGGGTGGGCAAAAAGTTTGTAAAAACTTTAAAAATTTATAAAACCCAGAAAATTAAACAAAATAAAATCGTTTTGCAGGTTTAGCATCGATAAGTCACGGGATTTTTTTTTAAGATAAGAAAAAGAAAAAAAAATTCAAAAAACACCCGATAGGTGGCGTTTTGTAAGTGAAAGAAAAAACTCGCAAACAACAGAAGTAACGTTACCAAATCATTTATTACAGCAGAATGTGCACCACATATCCACAACAACAAGGGATGACACCTTCCAAGCGTGTCACAAATCCAGCAACGGCAAAGTGCAGACAGAAATGTCCACCTGTATACATGACAGCTCTCAGTGGATCGCATCTTACAATTCCGACAGATTGAATGGACGGTATTAATACATTCGGGAATTTTAATATCCTCACAGCCAAAAGTCTACTGGAGTCAGATCTGGAGACCGAGGAGGCCATGTAAACTTGCAACGTTTGCTAATGATTCTTAGACTTGGTCGTCCGGATCTTACACAATCCTCGAGCGATCCAGTTTCCTCAAATCGCTGAACAAGCTTTATGAGGAATACCACTGTTGTGAAGGTTCTTTTCCAGTCTTCCCATTTTTCTGAAGTCGGAATTTACGCAGTGCAACACACACACACAGTTGCTGATTCCTTGTTCATAAAAAACAGCTTCACACCAACAAAGCTTTGTCTTTCTCGCTCAGCATCCTTGTACATTTAGTTGGCAGGCAACGGAGAATTAGGTCTGGATCAAGAGTATCAGTATATATTTGCAATCACCTGTCTCATTTGCATATTTTCAACTCAGTCGGTTGTACGAGCGTCATCTGTCGGCAGGTTTTTTTTTCTTATCTTAAAAAAAATCCCGTGACTTATCGATGCTAAACCTGCAAACCGTTTTTTTATTTTGTTTAATTTTCCGAGTTTTATAAACTTTTAAAGTTTATACGGACTTTTTGCCTTCCCGGTATATGAAAAACCCACGGGAGTCAGTAGTAATTATTAAACTTGCTCTTAGTTTAATGTGGATAAATTAATCATCAAATGCATTGTACAGTACTGATAAATTAATAAGCATATTATATCAGGGTAAATGTGTCAGAATGTACTTTGTTTTGCTTCTCTTCAGTAAATTAACAGTTTTTTTTCAAAATAATCTTTTATTCTCGACATGCGCCCCCCCCCCGAAGGGTTATCACTCCCCCTAGGAGGGCGTGCCTCACAGTTTGAGAAACTTTGCCTTAACCATCACTCTCAAATAGTACGAATATGCAGAAAAATGGGGGTTTTTATTACCACTCTGTAGCTGATATCTTAGTCAATATGTAGTTCTGTGTACTGAATAGTATCAAAATTGCCAGATAGCAATAAATGCTATGAAATATATGTTGCATATTTAACCTGGCAGTGTATAATTGTGAATAAAATATCTAATGGAAATATATTTTTAGTTCCAATAACTCCTCCTTTATATATTTATTTAGCCACCTTCATTTATGATTCTACATCTCTATAGAACGTAAGGTATCCAAACGCGTTGAAAACAAACGAATTCGGTCAAAACAGATATTTTTGTTTCTTTTATATTTTATTGTCTTTTTTCGTTTACGAAACATATTTTATTTTGTTTCTACTTTACCTAAAGGCTAAGTTACAATCAATTTTATAAAATTAGAAAAATCGGAAGTGGATTTTTGAACTACAAGGAGCGGGCTTTTTAATAGTTCAAAATCATCATACCGAGTCTGATTACTCAAAATGTTGTGAATGTACTTCTGTAAAACTTTTTGAACTTTCTAGAGAATGTACTAAAATATTTCTTATTGTACGAATATTTTTTGAGTTATGGCCTGTTATTTAAATAATGGTCTCATAAAAATATTCAATTTCTTATAATGTTTACTCAATCAGCTCTAAAAATTTCTAATTTTAATAAAAAATTAAAATTTAGTACATTTTTTAAATAAATGCATCCAACCTTGTTTTAATAATACTTTTACTGATAAAGTTTATTACTTTTTCCTGTAATTGCTTTGATTGTTTCAAAAATATTGCTAAAATTTCTCTTACAATTGTGATTTTTGTAAAATTTAGATATTTTCTTAAAAAAAATATTTTGTGTTAGCTAAATGTTAGTATTTATTAGTATTGATTCCAGCATTTATAATGTTTAAATATGCTATTTTTTTTAAAAAAAAAGTGCCCAGATCGGATAACTTAAAGGATATACACTGATTGGCTAAAAAATTAGTTTAATAATGAGTTAGTTCATTTTAACTCTGATCTCAACCGGCATTCTTCCTGGAATGGACTCGACAAATTGCTGATAGCGTTACTGAGGAATACTGTCCCATGCTGGCACAATGGTAGCTCTGAGTTCAATCAGATTGGATTTTGGTGTTTTCAAGCTTAGAAATGATCTTTGGACTTCGTCTCACAAACACTCTGTTGGATCGAGGTCAGGGGACTAAGTTGACCTTCGCAACTGGTGAAATTCTGATTGATGTTCCTCAAACCAACTTGAGAGCAATCGATCGTAGTGGCAAGGTCTCTCTGATAATCCTTTTTCATATAGGAATATTATAACCATAAGTGAACGCATATAATCATCAACGATGTTGAGATAATCTGTGCTGTTAAAAGTTTTATCCACATCAGCGTTTCTCAAACTGCTGGGCTCCCCCACCCCTAAAGGGGTGTAATAGCTCTACGATTGGGGCGCAAACATATGGAAGAGTCGAAAACAAAAGATTATTTAAATAAATTATTAACATACTGAAAGGAAGCAAAACAAAATACATTTTCACACAATAAAAAAATAAAATACACATTTGCACTGATATAATACACTTATAAATGTTTCAGTATTGCACAATGTATTTTATAATTAACTTAACAGTACTAAGTTAAGAGCAAGTTTAATAATTACCCGTGACCCCATGGGCTTGTCATATATAAAATTACATATAAAAACTAACACCTTGATAATTTATAACTGATCCCTTAACTGCCGATTAAAATTTACTTGATTCGCTCCCCAATGCCACCGTTTTCCACATAGGTGTATTGGGGTGTATGGGATGTATTGGGGGAAGAAGGGATAAATAAGTAAAATACTGATATAAGGATATTTTTCACAAACACTGTCAAGTTCCTCTTATTGTATTCCAAAGCTTTTGGAATAATTTTATGGATAGCAATACACAGAGAAGATATCCCTTAGAAAAAACGTATATATACGTCTGGGGCAATTAACTGGCTGGATGAGACGTTTATATACGCCAGTGACACTAAAGAGGTTAAAGTCGTATTGTAGCTTTAGCGTCAAAGTACATAGTATTATTGAGTTGAATACATTGGCTTGGGGAGGGCGAAGAAATTTATGATTGAATCTTGGGTCGCAAATATTGAAAGTTTGAGAACTCTGGTATACATATATGAAAAGACCCAATAAACTTCAGAAAATTATTCACAGAGCTTAGATATAAATAGTATCGTACACGTTCACAAATGTTTATCTTTGTCTTACAAGAAATCTTTCTTTTATACCAAAATAATCCTTTGTAACTTTAGCCCTATATCTCCCCTTTCCCCCTTGACTTCCTTACTGGTAAATACCGAAAAGAAAAAAAAATAGCGAAACCAAAAACCTAATTTCCCCCTCCTCCAAGATCATGATGAATTGATCTTCTCTTGACTCTCCCGTGAAATCTCCCCATGTTCTCTCCACTCATCCAGTAACTTACGAAAAAGACCGTCAACCCCCTATAACACGTAAAGTCGTTCTGGTGAAGGAAAAGACCCCATCAAGAAACTGCAGCTTAATCCCTCCAGGATTAATCTGAGTTGTACCTGTGCTTACCCCATGAGACACATAACTTAGGATCGTTAGAAGCAATGTGAATACTTGGCTGATAATTACACAATAGCGAGCTAATTTTCCTTTATGGCTTATTATTGTGGCTATTCGAGGATATTATTATGCGTACAATGCATGTTTTGTTTCTGAATGAAAATATCAATTGTGAATGAAGATAATTAAAATTGTTATAATAACAAGTAATATATAAAATGTTTTTTTAGAAAGTCAATTCCTACTTAGGTCAACAAAGAAAATTTTTATTTCGGTTAATTAAATTTAACTATTGAATAAATATTTGAAAAAAACTTTATTAACATCAAGTGTTATCCACTACAAGTTTTAAAAAATGTGTTTGAATTTGAGTGACGAATAAAAAGTATTTTATTAACGATTGAAAATTTGAATAAGATATATAAATAAGTATATACATATAGAGAGAGTGTGAACTAATAGTAAGGAATTGAAGAAAACCCCATGATTCTACATATTTGCTGCGAAAAAAAAGTGTATTTCGTCTGGATCTTAATATTTTTTCTTGATAAAAAATTACTGCTTGAAAAAATATTCAGCTGAATCGCTTAGTTGTATTTTGGTAATTTAAATTCGTTATTAATAACAGTGTTAAATAGGAAAAGAAAAATTTTATTGTTTAAATATAATATATTAATCATATATAATTCGTTTGAAAGTAAATTCATATAAATTGTGAATGGACTTATTTGCTGAAGTTAAATTTAATACTTCAAATACTAGTGTTTATTTGTGAATTAAACTACATGGAGGATTGAGCGAAATAAGACTCATTGTTTGTTTCAATTTCAATTCAAATTCAGGTAAGGAATATTGAAGTTTATTTTGTAAGATTTGAATTCAATAAAAAGGACACACACACACGTAAAGGCTTAACAGGGATAGGTACCACATTTTTTCTTAACTTGACAGATCATTTTAGCCTACATCAACGTTTTTCAAACTATGGTGCGCGCCCCCTAGTGGTGGGATAACTCTTCGAGGGGAGTATGCAAATAATGAAAAGTTGAAAACAAAAGATTTAACAAAAATTAACTTACTGATAAGAAGTGAAACAAAATATTGGCATAACAAAAAAACACACATTTACTCTGATATATATCACACTTAAATACATCAGTACTGCACAATGTATTTGTAATTAGGGAGGGGGAAAGGAATAAATAAGCAGATTCTCTGAAATAAGTAAATTCTTCGCAAGCACTGCCAAGGTCCTTTTATTGCATCACAAAGCCTTTCGAAATAATTTTATGGATAGCAGTGCACAGAAAAGTCGTACTTCGGAAAGACGTATATACACGTCCGGGCAACTGACGCTTTGACTGAGTGAGGCGCTTATATGCGCCGGTGGCACTTAAGAGGTTAAATTCGGATTGTAGTTTTAGCCTCAAAGTATAGTGTTATTGAATTAAATACAATGTTATTGTATAGAAGGGGGCGCGATGAAAATTATGATTGAATATTGGGTCACAAACATTGAAACTTTGTAAAGAACTGGCTTATATACTAAATAGCATTTCAATAAAGTATTTAATAAATTTAACACAGAAATAACTTATTTATTTTATTGTGCTTTAGACAAATATTTTATATCAATTGCAATCATGAAAATTAGCAATGAATCATAACACTTGAACAAATAGACGTATTTGGACTGTTTTGTTACGCACGTTCATATTGGATCAAATATTTGCAAGAGTTAATTGAATTGTACTGTTATAATAATATTTGACTTGAATTACAAGTACAGTCAACATTTGAGTGATGATATCATGATCGAAACACTGTTTACCAATTGAATTTCTAAACAACAAGAAAACAGTGTTTGTAACACCAAGTAAATAACAAAAGAAAAAAAATACATATTTAATAATATTTCCGTTTCGCATGAGAAACAACATGAAATAATTTGAGAATTATTCGACACTTTAAAAATACTTATGACTACAGCAGAGCAAATTGTATAATAATTGTAGATTTTATATTGTATTCAAGGTATCTCAAAAAGTAAAAGAAAATTTGAAATGCTTCTTTTTTTAAAGGGAATTATCTTTGAATTATACTTAATAGTTAAAAAAATTCTTGTCAAGAAGAAAAGCAAATGTAATACATGTTTAAAATAATATAAATTATTTTGCCAGAAAGTTGCTATTTTGTGCATTATAATACTAATTTGAAACATCAATTTCTTAATAAAAAACATTTATTTCATTTAAAGTACATCGTAACATTTAAGGAAAAATTATTTTGTGACTATTTCACTATGGTTTCAAATGTCGAAAATGTTACCATTTTCTTTTGAGAAAAACATATGTATACACTTGTGACGGATCATTACGCGACCTTCACACTAATCCTCTTGGGGAATCTTTGGGCTAGCATTCGCGTTAATTCACAGCCATCCCTCTCAAGAAGAAACCCTGATATGGAGATTAGTTTGTCTATATAAAGTCAGGGTTTTGTAACTGTAATATAGAAGGAGCGGAGAAACTGTTGCGGTGTTACGAAGGTGAGATTTAATTTATTTTCACAATTTGAGTTAAAAGAACGGAGTGTGCCACTATACTAAATTAGTGGATTGGGAATTTATAGTCTAAGATAGATTAGGTTAAATTAAACTGATTACTTGCGCTTGTTCACTTAGGGTTTATTGCTTTTTTATATCACTCCTAGGGCATCCTTTTGTGGTTTAACTTGTGATTGATTAGTGTGCTTGAATAATAATAAAATAATAATTATTATGGAAATTTA
Organism: Trichonephila clavata; assembly: GCA_019973975.1. Taxonomy (NCBI): domain Eukaryota; kingdom Metazoa; phylum Arthropoda; class Arachnida; order Araneae; family Nephilidae; genus Trichonephila; species Trichonephila clavata. The sequence goes on along the minus strand of BMAO01028193.1, from coordinate 48,046 downwards.
CGGTCATGCTTTGTTTCTTCCCACACCCTTAGGTAGGCAGGACGGTGAGGGAGCGACTTCAGCGAAGTCGCTCACACACTCACTTTGCAATAGGAATTAACAATATAGAATTCAATGAATTAAGAAAAAAATAAAGTAAGCAAAGTAAAAATAAAGTAAAAAATAAAGTTTTTTTAAAAATAAAGTACGGATATATATACATATAAATCCAAGCAAGCATTACTATCATTACTAACATTACTACACGTTCGTATTGCAAAATATTTAGCTCTATTTAAATTCCTTTATCGATTTTGAACTGATTTTTAAATGGATTAAATAGTTATAGTTGAAAATTCTCTTTGTATTATTATTATTATATGTTTTAATCCAATAATTGAGCCATTTTCTTTGAAGTATAGAGTAAGTCCAATTTTGACAAAAAGTTAGTTATTTTAACATTGAATGCAATCTGCTAAAAGCTTTTTATGAAAATAATCCTTCGAAATTTTCATAATTTTGTTAATAGAAATCTACGCTGTTAATGAAATTACAAATATAATTACTTTGAAAGTGGTAAACATCTCCACACATATAATATAAAATGGACTTACACCACTTTCAAAGTAAACGGCTCGACTTATGTAACTCTAATTTATCTGATTTCTTATTTATTTGCTGATTAGTCGTCTGTTGTTAAAGTTATGGTACTTAAGTTGGCATCTTTTGTAATTATTCTAAAAATGTTTTTTCAGTTGGAGAAAAGAATTGTAATGCCTAATCGACACTGGCTAAACTTAATACATATTTAACTTTTTATATTTTGAGATATCACTCATCTGGGATCTTTTTGAACATTTGATGTAATTATAAAAAGTAAAAGACGTTCATGGAATAAGCTTTGGCTGCCGTTATTCAAAACGACGTTGTTATCAAGCTAACATTACATCAAAAATATGATTTACCTAATATTATGCCTTTCGTCTTTTTTTTTCATATATACAAGTAATAAGAAAAAAAAATATTTTCTTACTTTCTCAACACTCAATACTTGAAGTTTAAATTCCGTCCACGAGATATTTCCCCGTCAGCTTTCAAATTCGAAACAACTTTAGTACTTTCCCTAGAAAATTTAAATTAAATGTACCGCCAAAGTAATGTCTTTTTAAACTTGGCAGAATGCAGAAAAAGTCTTGATTCGAAGCTTTTAGCTACTAGAAAGCCACACTGCATATAACTTCGCTCAGGTGTTGCGAACGGGTTTTCGAATAATTTTATTAAATTCTTTCTTCTTTTCCTTACTTTTACCACCCTTTCGGTTACGTAATTTACTTCCGTTGGTAAAAGAATAATAATGGAAGAAAAAGAACTTGTAGGAAAGATAAAGAGGAAGAGGAATTTCCTTCGCGGAAATACTTTTCACTCTTGGAATTTCATCACTTAATTATTTAACTGAATAATTTAGGTTAAAATTAGGTTACGACCAGAGATTTAATTAATATAATGTGTTGAAGGAGTGTTGAATGAATTCTCGTTCTCTCTCTCTCTCTTTCTATTATATATGTATGTATCTGTACAGCACGTTCTGCAAAATGCCGTTTCTATAGAATAGCAGACAAGAAAAATAAATTTATTAATGTAAATAAAACATCAGAAAAAAGTGGCAATTTTGTACCATTTTCTATAAGTACAGTTCGAGAAAAGGGATGAAAGAATCCCTACATTCTCTCAGCTAGGGAATTAAAATTGTGAGAATAATGGAATGTTATAATATCAAGATAAAATGAAGGGAAATAAAATTTATTTTTAGAAATTGCATAAAAGGTCTTAGGAAAAAACTTGGCTCTAGTGGTTGGGTAAGCTACTAAGATATATTAAGATAAAATATGTCCTTTTGTTATATGTCAATGCATATAGTCTAATTATTTTTAACGTTGGAAACAAAATGAAGCTTATGTTTAGAAAAAATGAAAATCGTAATTAAAATTTAAAAAAAATTAGGAAATTGGAATTAAAAAATTATTATTAAGTGAGATTATTACATTTACATAAATGCAGAGAGATTCGGTATAATTTCCACCTGAATATTTATTATGAAATTACAATTAAGAATTTTTTACACAAGCTTATTACGTGCTTTTAACGTTTTTTTTTTAGAAAAATATATTTTAAAAGGGATGAAACTACTTGTTGCTATAATTTTATGAATAAATACAATTTTGAACGGATTGTGTAGGTATTTGTAAGGTACTACCTTCTTTCTTTCTTTCTTTAGATGTACCATTTATATATCGAGCAGGGTAGTCTATTAATTGGACATCTTCTATTCTTCTTTCTTAAAGTAGTTTTTACTAAAATAATAGATTATTCATTTAAAATTATTGGCTGGTTCTACGATAACAACATTTTGGATGTACAAATTTAAGTAAAAAAAAAGTAGTATAAAAAAATGTAAGTCAATTCCTACTCTTTGAATGGATGAATAGAAAGTATTTTATTAACGATTGAAAATCTCAACAACACACACACAAACATATATATATATATATGTTACTTGTATATATATATATATTTATATACAAAAATAAATATATACATATATATACATAGGGAGAGAGCAAACTAATAGTAGGAATTGAAAAAAGAGTATGATTTGTCTGCATTGTTATAACAATGCACACCCAGTTTGGCTAGTTTGGCTGAAAAACCCGTTTTCGATGCCAATTTTTGTCATTGTTTTAACAGTTGCATTGTTACACCAATAGAGATAAATCTAAGTTGGCGTCAAAAACCGGTAATTAATTTAATTTAATTAACTAACTAGTAATTAAAGAATCAATATTTAAAAAAACTATATTAACATCAAGTGTTGTCCATTACAAGTTAAAAAAATGTATTTTTTTTTGAACTTGAATGGATGAATAGAAAGAATTTTATTAACGATTGAAAATTTGTGAACAAGATAAATATATATATAAATATAGAGAGAGTGTGTGAGCTAATAGTAGGAATTGAATGAAAAATTTAACAGATAATAAAGCAAATGTTTGTGACGGTAATGTGATATGTGTACTTAACACAAAGCATTGTTATGAATATTCTAAAAATCTTTATATTACACTAGCTTATTCAACGCATTATACATTTTACTAAACACTTTTTTAATAATTTCAATGTAAGACTTTAGATTGGGACAAGTGTATTTAAATGTGTATATATTATGTGTAGATTAAAAAGCAAACTGCTAACGTCATTTCTGTGCTTTTAATTTTTCTGAAATCAGTATGACCTCATCAAATTTAATATACAGGGTGTCGCAGGATTGCTGGAACCAAGTTTATGGGGAGTTAGAGGATATCACTAAGATTCAGATTTGTATAGCAACCCAAGGACGGAAACGTCTTCGTTCGGCACTAGGTGGCGTTGCTCACAATAGCATTGGAGGAAACAGACCTGTATCACCACAATCATTTAAACTGTCATCGTCTTCAGAGGTGTACGGAACGTTTTACTAACATCAAGTTGGCAGATATGCATCTTATTTACGAATCTACAGAAGGAAAGGCATGGACAGTAGAAATATTTCACCGTGAAAACTATCCCCAGAGAGATACACCGGACCGCTGGATGTTTACTAATTTGGTCGCAAATTTTTACTAACATATGCAGATCATCTCATCCTTTTGTAAGTAACCAAACTTAATTAACCTTATGCTCTGACCTAGTTGCAAGAATCTTCTGTGCAGCTGCGAATGTCTAACAAAATCCTAGAGTATTTGAGCGAGTCTGCCAATCCATGATCCAACGGTATAACGCACACATCGCTAGCAATGGTGGAAACTGAACATCTTTTGTGACATTTTCACATATCATCTACCACAGCATACCTAATATTTTTGACTTATAAATATTTCAGATGACCTCAGTCTTGTATATCTTCGTTTTTTGTACCTGACATACTAATGGAGGAGGATAGAACTCTCAACCTTCTGATCTGTAAGCACGTAACTTACCTCTGGACTAAAATGATCACTTCAGTCCGGAGGCTGTTACTAGCTTGTATAGATACCACCCCACATACTCTCCTACCAGTGCGTCGTTAGGCGAACGAATGATATCGTTGTTATGGCGAGCATGTGAGTTGTTGCTGTTGCGTCTTTGCGTCATTTGGATCTGACGGCTTGATTGTTGCGATCATGTGGATCTGACAACTTTTTTGTTGCATCATTTGGATCTGACAACTTGTTTGTTGCATCATGTGGATCTGACGGCTTTTCGATTGCTCTTGCGGTGGATAGATGGCGCCACGACAGCTGCGCGAAGGTTGAGTTTTTTCAAAGTTCAGCCAGGGTCACCAATGAAGGATAGAACTCGCGACATTTGGTTCAGTAAGCACGTAACTTACCACTGGACCAAATGATCACTTCAGTCCGGAGGCTGTTACTGGCTTATATAGATACCACCGCCGCACTACATTCCCATGACGTTTCCGGTCATGTGTTGCTGGGCAAATCTGAATCCTTGTGATGTCCTCTACCTCCTCTTAAAGTTCCCCCCCGTAATCCTGGGAGACCCTGTATAATGTTTTCCATTTGTTAAAAAATTTTACGTAATTTTTGCTGAACTATAAATTTAGTTTTATAACCTTCTAATTTTGAAACTAAAAAATAGCTTTTAAAATTTAAAATTTTTTTATTTTATACCTAAAACTAATGCATAATATATGTTTAAAATGTGAGCATTTTCTAGATTTTTAAATTTTAAAGTATTTGTTAGGTGTCAAACGACTATGTATGTGTTATCATAAAGTTTTTGAAATTTATTTTTAACATTCCATTATTTAATTTGATTCGAGGAGCAAGGCAGATATTTCTTTTGAATCTATCTTTTCCCATCAGGACTCATCGAACAATTCCAACAAACATGATCAAAGCAACAAATGTATCTAAAATGAAATTTGAAGTTTTAAAACATAGACATATACCCTGTTTCCTACAACTTTTAGAATTCTTTTTTATATAAAATTTGGAACTTTATTTACTATCAGATTTTAATCTAGTAGCGAGTTTTGTTTTAAAGCATCCGACTACTTGCGACAGCTTTTTTTTTAAAAAAAATAGAGATATGGGGATTTTTTTGTTGTTTTTAGATTTGTTTAGTACATTTTAAGAAAAATATGCTAGAATTAAGAAGAGAAAAGAAAGTATTATTAATAAAATGGGAAAAAATGGGTAAAAATTTACAAAAAGTAACATTAACGCGGCCCATTCTGTATCAAAAGTTTATAAACAAAATTTCAATTTTTCAATTCAAATGTGTTGCTATGTTATTCATTTTTGAAATGACTTTCAGGATAAGAGATATTTTAATTTTTTACAAAAACGAGAGCACTTTATCTTAGTTATTGTATGAAATTGCTTAAAAAACAGTGATTCTATTCACATAAGGGACTGTAAATTTTGTAATAAAACAGTGATTGATAAATCTGATGGTTGAAACACTTCTACTATTATACAGAACATACAAATTCATTTAATTATTTTCAAAACTTTTTGAGCAATCGCTCTGTTCCTGTTTGAGCATTTAAAAAAAAACACATTTCAAGTAAAATGCGTTTTAAAGTATGACATCTTGCTTAAAGTAATGACATCTGCTTTTACTGAAACACTTGTAGTTTTTGTTCTAGTGAACAGAAAATAATAAACTTGGTATATTTATAAAGCTAATAAGATCCCCTATAAAATAAAATTATAAAAGAAATTGTCCCTTTTTGGCAAAATTCACAATTTTAGGGTAGTCGAATACCTTAATTCATGAAAACATTCTTTAACAGTATCTGATTCTAGAGAAGTGGAGATTTACAGATATGATTCAAAAATCTACCGCGGACTAGATTGGTGAATAATCAAAGAGTCTAGAATCTAGACAGTTCTCATAATACTTATTAATAAATTAACTATCCTCTTATACCTAATTTTCCAATTTAATGTATTGATTAGGAAAAACGAAGAATACATAAGTGAGAGAGAGATTGAAATTCGTATTATGACACCTTTCCTGATGTTATTGAAAAATCTCAAAGCAGATTTTCCTGGATACTTTTTTTAAAGTCGAAACTCTGTCTAGTCCATGAATTGTTTGTTAAAGATTTTCTATAACTGGGTTGATTTTCTTAAATTTTTAGGAGAGGGAGGGATTTAACTGCCAAATAGTATTAACTGCTGGATAAAATGTCCTTTTTTACACATTTAACACAAGCTGCTCTATTCCGGGTATTATCCATCACATAAATTTTGGTCTGTTTTGGACATTTTTATGGAAAAGACTTGGTTAATTGGCAGGGTTCAACCACGAGTCTGTGACTTTGATCCCTAAGATACCACGGCCTCCTACACCACGCTGATCCGAGGCTTAGAGCCACAGCAGATTCAACATTTTTTCATTATAGGTTTATATATATATATAAATGTAAGGATAATTAAATTAGATCTAAAATTAAATCCCTAGCCACTTCTAACTTTTATTTTCCCGTTGCATCTTCAAGTATTAAATTTATTACCCAGTTCGGGAATAGATAACACATGGCTTTAAAAAATCCGCCGCTCCTACCAATTAATTTTTATTACTTATATGTCATGCTTAAATTCTCAAGTATACCTCTTCAATCAGAAGCAGTACTTGAAGAGCATATGGCTTCTGAGGGGGCCGCCTATTCATATGGTTAACACGTGTCCGTCTCTCTCTCTCTCTCTCTTACAATCAGATTACAAAATGATCTCATGGAATAAAGACGGTTAAAATAAAATGTCTTGATGTTCACTCGAAAAAACAAAAAAAAAAAAAAAAAAAAAAAAAAAAAAAAAAAAAAAAAAAAAAAAAAAAAAAAAAAAAAAAAAAAAATATATATTTCTAATGGTCTGCGGGTTGGTGTTTTACTATTGAAGACCCAGTACATTCCTGGAAGCTGGTGTCTCTTTTTAGTGCGGCATCATATAGACGGATACCAATCACCGCACGTAATTTTGATGCCCAGTTCCCTCCCTAGAGGAAGACACGTGAGCTCTAACGATGCGAACCTGTGCTAGGATTTGATTTGGCCGAGAGCGCCCAAACCAAATAGACACTCTAGGGATCTTTTACATACCGTATAATTATACTACATGGCAGCTGTCGATTTTCTGCATCATGAAAACCCACCGATTTGGTCCGGGGTCGCACCCGCAACTTAAGTGCAGAAGGCCAGCGACAAACCAACCACGCTACCCAGCGGGTTTTGTATTACGTTATAGTAATATTTACAGATGATAGCAGGGGCAAGATTTAGGATCCCTCTCTTTGCGACCAGTTTGAGCTATTTTATTTGTTTCCAAGGTTTACTTTCTATACTTGATCTGATTAGCGAATATAAAGACCCTATTTATTATACTAGAAAAACAATGTCAAACGCTATTTTTGTGTATTTCTTTGTTTACTCACGTAATTACAACTACAAGATATTTATTAGTTTTTAGTGAACACAGTGATATATATTAATATGAACATATGTATTATTAGCTACTAATTTTCAATTAAAAAAATGCATTGAATATTAAAATTTTTTTTCTTCATATAATATGATGAGATTTTTTAAAGAAATGAAATCTATTAAGAATAACAGAAACAACTTTTCTAATTCTTAATAATATTGTTGTGTAACCATTAACTTCTTAGTGTGATACATTTTAGATTTACTTTAAACAAAATTTCATCTCGTGCCTCACAATAAACAAAAAGATGCAAATCAAGGATTATTCGTTTAAACATCATTCACTTTTACTACGTGTTGCAATGCAAAAAAATTTTAATCTGAAAAATATAATTGAAAATATTAAGTTTATTCAGGTGAAAAAAAGTTGCAGAACTCTTTTTTTTCAAACAAAAAAATTAAAAGTACCATTAAATTTAATCTCTTAAGTCCACCTTAGACGAAGAAGTAGGAACACAAATATTTGGTTCATTCCCAGATATGAATATAACAAATTATTCACTTTAAGAAGATTGTTACTAATTTAGAGATTAAGTTTTCTTGTTTTTCATTTAGGTATGGCTAAAAAAATGTTTGAAAAAAGAGAAAAAAAAACAGTTAAAGAGCTTTAAATTAAATCTGAAAATACTTATTCACAACTCTCTCTTCGCTGAAGATATATTTGTGTTAGATATTTTCTACTTGAGCTTTATTTTAAGATGTAAGAAATAGAAAACAAGAATGCAGTTAAATAGCTGCTCACATTTTTATTTATATCGTCATACTGTTCTTAACATATCAGTTATGAATTGAGTTTAATATTTCAAATGAATTTCATAGAGATAGTCAAATTTTATACAACTTTAATACCTATGTTTCTAACGAATATGTTTATATAAAGGTAATAATATTTTGCGTATCTACCTCCATTTTTCAGCTCCTTTATTAAATTATTTTTGTTATAATGAAAAAATACAAAGAAAGTTATTTAAAAATTTATTCTCAATATACTCATCTCACAAATTTGTTTATACTATAAATTTTTTTAAAAAAATATGACATTATTAAAATCTTTTTTAAAATTAAAATAAACTTAATTTTTGAATTCTCGAGGAAATTTGTTTTTTATAACAATACTTTACATAAAAAATATTTGTATTTATGATAGTAAATAATGTTGACAAGGGACAAAAAATAATTATTTAAAATGAAATATTTGTAAGAGAAACTAAAAAGTTCATTGTAAATTTAAAAGTAAGTTAGTTCTTTTTTACTGCAATGGAGAAAAAATTATATGAATTTGCGTGGTCTCTAAAATCCTGAGTTGTATGTTCCAATTTTATGAAAGAACTACTTTTTCAATTCCTACTATTAGCTCACTCTCCCTGTATATATATATTTATTTATATATCTTGTTCAAATTTTCAATCGTTAATAAAATACTTTTTATTCATCCAATCAAGTTCAAATAGTTTTTTTAAACTTGTAGTGGAGGACACTAGATGTTAATACAGTTTTTTCAAATATTAATCCATTAATTACCAGTTAATCAATTAAATTAAGTTAATTACCGATTTTCAACGACAACTTAGATTCGTCTCCATTGTTGGAACTGTTAAAACAATGACAAAAGTTGGCGTCAAAAACCGGTTTTTTATCCAAAATCATGCTCTTTTTTTCAATTTCTTCTATTAGTTACTCTCACCCTATATATATATATACATATATATATATGTAGGATATCCCATGGAACTTTTTCTTTTTGTAAAAGGTTAGATCATATCCCTTTACAGAGGACGGCAATGTTAGTCAAAACAGCATTCCATAGCAACGCCATCTAGCGTGCTTATTAAAACGCTGACGCGATTTAATTTCGTCAGAGGCCCACTAATAATCGACAACGAAACACCGTCTTAGCGCGTCCGCGCTTGTTTCCCCGACATTAGGCGGTTAGTCACCAGCACTTCCCATAATGAGTTTTATTTAATCTCTAACATCCTCCCAGAAGGGACTGACTATCTATCCTTCCTATATTTTTAAATGCCTGCATGTGTTCTAATTTCTATTTTGTAAATATCCTCCCTTTAAATACTCTCCTATAACTCGTAATAAATTATTTAGTTTCTTTAAACTATGTTGTCTATTCAATTTTTCAAAGTTAACCCATACATCGTAAAAACCCCTAGACACCCCACCAAATAAAAATCCCGTAATCTGAAGAATCTAACTTTTTTGGAAGATTTCGGTTAGATTCCCACATATATCTTGTTCAAATTTTCAGTCGTTAATAAAATACTTCCTATTCATCCATTTAAAGTAGGAATTGACTTTAATTTTTTTTTTCATATTACTTGTTCTTAAGAAATAGAAAGAAATGTAACAACCTTCAACAAATAATCAAGATAACTTAAATAACATGAACCCTAATGTTATTGCTAATAAATTTTTAGTTCAGACTTTTTGACAATAATCGAAAAGCATTATTGTTTGTAATAAAGAAATACTTAAAGAATTAATACAAATAAATAAAATGACCCTCGTGTAGCTTCAAAAAAGGACTTTTAACAATCAACTAAGCAGTCAACATACAGTAAAAGGGATCGAAAATTTACTCAAACTGATACAATTAAGCTAAATCTTTCCTTTAATTTCTTCTCTTCCCTGGTTGTGGCCTCTATAACATTTTATTAAGTATGCCGAAACTGCCTGCTTAGTAATTTCAACCAGCTAAATTCCTGTTATTAGTTAAATTTAGCGGAATCAGCGATTTAGTTGCTACTTTCCTCTTGTTTTTTACCCTTCCAAAATCGATAGACATACTCTTAGCTATCGGCGGCTAAGATTGCAATCATTTTTACTGTCTTTTTTATCTTAGTTATTATATATATATATATACACATGCGTTCGAGCTTCACACTTTATTTTTATTAATTTTTCACTCTTTTTACTTAGTGTTATTCGCATGTTTACTTCACTTCATTTCTGGACGAAGTGCGGAAAATCGTTCTGCTAACCCCCCCCCCTTTTTCATTTTGCTTCGGATCGAAAATCGCTCCGTATATTTTATTTTATGATTATTTGTTATTTTGACTTATCTGCGCTTTGTGAGCTATTTTTATGTATATATGACGTTTATTTTTGCTACATCACTCTCCTTCTCTCTATCCGTTTTTCGATTAGGAAGGATATTTTGAAATTAACTAGAAATGGAAGCAGAACATGGAGGAAAATGAAGAAAAGAAAACGAATGTTTTATTTTTGGATATCGCCGAAAATAAGCATGGCCGGAGGGATATTACTCAAATATCGCCGAGTGCTGAAATTGCTAGTCGAATTAAGTTTTCAAGTTTTTATGACTCGCATTGATGAAAATGGCAAGACTTGTAATAAGCATGAGTTATAAATTAATCTACTGATGGAGGTATTAAGGTAAATGTGGAAAAAAATAATGTTTTTCCAGTTGAATTAAATATTTATTCCATTTGTCTTTTAGAAATTAAATAATGAAATATTCATACACGATATTTCAGACTGAATTGGACAAATATAAATTTTAATACACTTATGTATTTTATTGTTCTCTGTTATTGGAAACAAAATACTTGAAAAATGATACTGTAACGGATATGAAAGTGTAATAATAATTCAATATTGTAAAAGACTTCCTAGAGAAATTCGATTAAATGGGATTATTTTGGAATTTCAACTGTTGTTGAAAATTTTTGCGGCTTCCACACGCGTAATGTTACGAAATGAGTTGTTTGAAAATATGCAACACTTTTTCTGTTAAGGAAAATTTATCTTGAGGAATTAAAGTGAAAAATTTATCTCAGTTTCAATAAGAAAAAAAAAAAAAAAAAAAAAAAAAAAAAAAAAAAAAAAAAAAAAAAAAAAAAATATATAATTTAAATGAAAAATTAAAATAACTTAAATTAATACTATAAGAATTATATCAAATGACAAAGAAATTATAATCAGTCGAAAATTATCTTTGATTTCAATATATAATCTAAAGGCTGCAAATTAGATTTAATTTTTTTTTTTTTTTTTCTAATTTTATTGATCATTCATATCTGTTCAAAGTATAAACTAAGTTCCTATAGATCTGTATTTTATAGGTAATTTTTTAAATTTTTAATTTATTCTGTATTTTTGTATTTTTTTAAACATTTTAAACGTTAATATTATATGAGAGCATCAACGTTTAAAATGTCTTTAATACAGATACTGTTTTACATGAGAAATGCAATACAATAAAGATTTAGTTGAGTATTTGTGCAAACTTCAGGTATTCTATCACGATTTACGCTACTATTGGAAATGTAAGTCTGTCTTGCGATTTGTTAACTTGAATAATTGAAACTTCAGATCAGTCAACAACTGCTATTGTTTGTTACTGAGAAAAATCAGTTGTTTCAATTTTTTCCGTCTCAGAAGACATGTATAGTTAAAACTTACTTCTTTAATAAGAAAATTTCTGGTTTAAAGAAAATTTCATGTATATTATAATGTATTTTTCCGTGTATGTTATAATCCATACTATATTATTCTGTGTTTTATGTGCCAAATAGGGGGAAAACAATAATCGGTTCAAAGTTGAAGGTCCTCGCTGAACACAAAGTTAACCAATTCGTAATGTTGATGATCAGACAGGACAAAACTGCAGATACCTTTGTGGATATTAGAAATTAAAGACAGGCCTTTTAATAGACTCCTTGAGCAAGGCGTTACTCCGCCAGATTTTTTCATTTCTGGTTATATGGAAAAAGCTACAGTATAATGTAGGTGGGAAAATTTGAAAATGAAGCACCCTGGAATGCGCACAAATAGTCTATTCTGTCTAGTATTCGTGTATCTTGGCTATCTAAAAGTCACAATGTCGTGTAACATACATTCTTGAATGTCCATACAGCCTAAAGTTGAAGCTTAATGCTTCTAAAAACCAAGATCCCCTTTTGTATCCTATCTATATGAGTTCGTTCAATGGTTTCTAATTATCCAGAAGAACCACGAGAGCAACGTGAAGGAATCCTTTTTCAATTCCTACAATTAGAGAGTTCACACTATACCTCTCTATATATATTTATTTATAATTATTGTTCAAATTTTCAATCGCTTATAAAATACTTTTTATTCATCCATTCAAGTTCAAATACATTTTTTAAACTTATTGTAGTGGATAACACTTGATGTTAATGCAGTTTTTTCAAATATTAATTCATTAATTAAACTTAATTACACTGCTGGCCACCGTAAATGCAACACCCTGAAGGAAACACGCAAATAACATGAAATTTACAACATGCATTAGCGGAGGTGAGATATGCAAATGATTAGAATTTCAGCGCAGACACACATCACGCACGCCTGTGGCGCCACCTCAAAGCGCTATTTAAGGCTTGGAGATTTCGACGATTTTAAGTTCGGCATTTGGGTTTTTCTTGTGTTTTTTTCAAAAAACGATCAGTTATGTCTCGTAGAAAACAGCGATCAGCTTTTGATCAAGTATCCGAGTTCGACAGAGGAAGGATAGTGGCCTACCGAGATTGTGGATTATCTTTCAGGGAAAACGGTAGTCGTGTTGGACGAAGCCAAACAACTGTAATGCGGATATGTGACCATTGGATGCAGGAGGATACGACGGACCAACGTGGTCGATCGCATCCACCTCAGTGCACCACTTCACGTGAGGACAGGAAAATTGTGCGCATGGCAGTGACGGATTGCTCAGTCACATCACGAACCATAGCACAGCACATTGAGTCTGTAACGCATCATTCAGTGTCTGCGCGTACCATTGGACACCGTTTACAGCAGAGTGGTCTGTCCGCAAGACGTCCATTGCTTGGTCTACCCTTGACGCAGAACCACAGACGTCTCTGCCGCCATTGGTGCGATGAAAGAAGGATGTGGGTGGCCGAATGGAATGAAGTTGTCTTTACTGACGAGTCACGCATCTGTCTGCAACACCACGATGGTCGGATTCGAGTCTGGAGACACCGTAGAGAGAGGATGCTGAACAGCTGCGTTATGCTTCGCCACACTGGTCCTGCACCGGGTATTATGGTATGGGGTGGTATTGGATATCACTCTCGCACTCCTCTAGTACGCATTGCCGATACTTTAAACAGCCAGCGCTACATCTCCGAGTGTTGGAGCCAGTTGTCCTTCCTTACCTTCAGGGCTTGGCCACAGCCATATTTCAACAGGATAATTCGCGACCACACGTGGCACGCATTATAAAAGGCTCTTCATCAATCACCAGATTGAATTGCTCCCCTGGCCGGTTCGCTCTCCGGATCTTTCACCGATAGAAAACATGTGGTCCATGGTTGCTCAACGATTGACCCAAATTACACCCCCAGCTGCCACACCAGATCAACTTTGGCAACGGGTGGAAGCTGCTTGGTCTGCTATTCCCCAAGAACACATCCAAAGTCTCTTTCAATCAATGCCAAGGCGTGTGGCAGCGGTGATCTCCAACAATGGCGGCTACTCTGGCAACTGATTCTGGCAGGAACCACACTTCACAGAAGTCTATAAATTTAATCATTTGATACTTGGTCAACATGTTATCTACAAAATAAATTTTGTTGTGCTATCTCTTGTCTTTCTTGGTGTTGCATTTACGGTGGCCAGCAGTGTACTTAATTATATTTTTGTACGTGAGAAAAAAATTAAATTTGTACCGAATGAAAGGAATAGATAGCGACATTATACATTGTTTATCCAACTGCCAGGTATGAAAATTGCAAGGAAATTTGTTTTCTATTTTGCCACTTAATATTGTGATTCTGTCATAGGTATATACATATTTACATCAGTTGTATTTATGCAGTAAAAGTAGCTAAAATAAAATTTTCTTTGCTGACCTAAGTAGGAATTGACATAATTTTTTTTATTTTACTTGTTTAGTAATTTAAAGGAAAAAAGATGGCGATGAAAACATTAAGATAGCCCTTAATTAAAAATGGGGTTTGAGCGTATAATTATTCATTATGTCCGAAATTTAACTGACTACGAAAACTTAATCATTTGTATTGTCGAGAAGAGAAATTTGCATATGAAATACTTTCAGATGAGACACTTCTTTTTGAATGCAATTTACTTATTTTGAAGAAAGCTTCTTGACATTTTATAAAAACAATTCTCATCGGATCTAGTGCATGTTTTTGTAATTTTACAGATTGCTAGGTAAAAGCTCAAGTACCACTACTTTCATTTGACCTTGACTTATTCTTAGAAAAGCTTCGATAATGGTCCAATGCATAACTTTGAGTGCATCATTAATTTAATCCATTGCAACAGTTAATTCAATCAATGTGTGATTGCTTTTCATTACGGCTTTATTAGTTTTTAGTTTAGGAGCGAGTTGATTAGATTGTGCGGTATTCCATTCGTAAAGAAAGATCCCTGTTCGAGCGGGAAGCTCAGAAAGTATTGATGCTGTGCGAAGTAAAAATAAATCTGATGGGAAAAATTATCGTTAAATAGATAAAAAAAACAACAACATATTTTTAGCTTTAGTCTCTTAAAAGCAATTTTCTGTTACATTTGTTCAAAAATGATAGAATGCATAAGCTCATTTAATTCTATCATTATTGCTCTGATATAGCGAAGAGTACGAATACACTAGTATCAAATAAAAATCGGAAAATAATTAAACAAACATCAGGATTATTATTTTAGTATACTTTAAGGTAATTGTATGTGTGCATGAATCTACTTGTTATAATTTTCGTTGTAAATTCTTTGATTTATTTTTTTTAACTTTAAGACATTGTTAATGAATAAGGCAATGACTTAGAGAGAAAGCGAAAACACACTTAAATTTGGATGAACAAAAGTTTAAGCCAAATCATGGTCAATTCAGAGTACCACTTTTACTTTTAATGCTAATTATTCCTCTTAAGCAAAGATTAGATAGTTTTTTTCAATGATTTTATGTAAAGTTATACAATTTCAATGTCAATTTTGATGAGACTAGGCGTTTCTTTTGAAAGAAATATCTTACAATATTCTGTCAAATGCTTATCCAGAATATTGTATTTAAAAGTTTACAAATTTTCTGGAGAGGTAGGTTGCACCAACACAATAGCAAAATACACAGCATTGCCAAGTCAGCCAAGTCAGAAATTCTTTTTAGACTGGTAATGCAGACATCAAGCACAATTAAGAAAATGAAACCAAGTTCCAGAAAAAATTATTACTCATTGTACAGTTATATAAAAATTCAAAAAGGACGGCGTATGACTTTCCCGGTAGCTGCTACGATGCTTGCACTAAAATCCTCGGTGCTACCAACAATATTTTTGCAGACAAGTGATTTGATATACCCTTAGAGAAAGCAGTCAAGGCATGATAGACTCAGAAATTAGGCAGGTCAATTCACTGCATCAGCCTGGCTGATCCACCGTTGGATTTTATCAATTGTTACGCCCAAATGGTTGCGGGCCCATCTTGCAGCTACCACATGGAAGGACGAATCGCTATAAAAACGTATATGTCGTCCTCTAATTGTGATTACACGTGCTTCAGGAATGTTAAGTTGTCTGCACTGTCGGATGATCAGGTTTTAGGTATGAAGGAGGGAGAGGGGACTTGGAATGCTGGCCCTACGTTTACCGTAAAACGTCAATGCAAGTTTGAAAACTTTTTTATTCTGAAATAATTTTCATTATTTCTTTTAAATTCGAGGTGTTTCCGGAAACTAAGTGCCGTTTCGTTCTAGCGCAACCGTAGTGGTAGTTTGCAGTTCAACACTTGCACACACGTTTCTGTGACTGATTGTCAGTCCAGTGACGACATACAGCCGAATTGTGTTGTTTTTGCACGTGTTCAAAATGTTTAAGACGATTGACTGATTGTTATAATTTAGTTCAGTAATCCAGTTTTTGAATTCAGGGAATGTTAAGCCAGTTGAAATTCATTGTCAACTTGTAGAGATTTATGGGGAAAATGAAATGAGTGATGAAATGGTGAGAAAGTGAGTTCGACAGTTCAATGATGGGTGAACCAATGTTCATGACGGAGCAAGGAGTCGGTGGCCTTCTGTTGTTAATGAGTATTTGGTTAAAAAAGTAAACGAGAAAATTTGTGAAAACAGACGGTTTTTACAATAAGATTGCTTTATGATGAGTTTCCACAAGTTGCTTTTTAGCAGTGGCTCTCTTTACTGGCGGCATCTTTCTTTGAAGAGAGTACAGACAAGTTGGTTACTCGATAAGACAGATGCCAGAACAATGATGGCAACTATGTAGAAAATGGTTTCCGACATGCTCTTTCATGTATAAATAAATTTTATCTTAATAATAGATTTTTCATGCTAGTTTTTCTAAAATGGTACTTACTTCCCGGACGTGCCTTGCAATTTTAATTTATTTGTTTAATATCATTTGGTTATTTTTCAGTTCAATGACCTATAATATTGTTAAATAATGGTTGTTATATGATTTTAATTAAATTCCTTACCATTTACCAAACAGGGGTGCAGTGTGAGAGAGATATATGAAAACAACATGAAAATGATTTAGCTGTGAGGAAAAAATCTTTTTAAAAACTTCTCCTATCTAATTTGTTATTTTGTGTTTATTATCTGTTTTAATTAAAATCAAAGTTGTTTTACTTATTTAGGTTTTGAAGCCATACAAAATCCTAATTCCAATTTAAAAAAGTGTTTTTTTAATTGCTTTCCCCTTTATGAAACTTATTAGCTTTTGAGAAGAAGGTTTACAAGAAATTTAATAAGATACGCATAATAAAGCTGAATATTGCTCTATGCCTTTATTTGAAATCTTGTTAATTTCAAATAATATCTTTTGCATAATAGATAACAATGTTAAATTCAAAAACTGTTTGTCATTTTCATTTTTAATTAAAAAGAAATTCTTTATTGCTGCAATTTAAAATTTAAAATTGACCGGATTGTAGGGATAAGTACATGAGAGCGGTACACAGATATTTCTTCACAGTCGTAAAATAATTACCATAACAAAGAAATTTTATTTCGTTAAAATCTTTGAATGAATAAGTTAGTTAAATAATTTATAGCAAGATGAATAATAGAATTTTATAACAAGATAAATAATAGAACTTAATATACTTTATTTTTCTAAAAGAAGCATAAATTATTTGTTACACATATTTTTATTTTAGAATATTTATGATCTGAATAATTCATTTAAATAAATATTGAAACCGAATATACAAAACTAAATATTAGAATAAAATATAATATTTATAATTATTTTCTTATGCTATTATCCACAATTACTTTTGAAGAAAGAGATAAAGGATAATTACAATTTACTTATTTAACTTAATTTTCCTCGTTTTAAATACGCAAGACTATTAATACAATACATAACTGGTATTTTTTAAAAATTGATCCTGAAATCCAACAGAACTCATAACTACAAATCAAACTGCTTATTTTTCTACCATTTTTTGAAAAGTTTTAATTATAATCATGTGGTTTTGAAGCGCGTGAAGAAAGTATTGTTGAAATGAATAAAATTGCAGTCGGTCACAAAATTCTTCACTTAAAATTCCACTCTTTCTCAACAAAGGCAACATCAATGCAATTTTGAAAGAATGCTGGGGATTTTTTCTTTTGAATTAGACATAACGTAGTAGATCTACAAAAGAGTAGACAGGGCAAAAGACAGATTGAGGTAATCAAAATTGAATTAGATTTTCGGATTATCTGTAAAATGTTACGATGAAATGAACTGTATGAAGTTGAAGTGTGAAATGTTTAATTTAGAAACGGAAAAGAAAGATTAAAATAAATTTTTAATCATTCTAAAAACTGCTGCTTATAATCAATGAAGTGAAAAGATAGATCGATGGGATCTAGGAAATAAATATATGAGAGTCTGGTACTAGGAAAATACCATTTTTATTTCTGAAAATAAAGTTACTGGTTTTTGATATAAATCTCCAAAATCATCATGGATACAAAGGATTGTGAGGAATTTTTACTTGTCAAAAATTAATATTTATTTTGTTGTAATTAAAAAAATTATCTTTTTTTAATAAAAATTATAAATGTATTGTATTATGGAATAGTCGAGTAATTTGGAATAGATGGTTCAAACCGTTGGAAAACTAACTAAGACTTCATAAAACGTAGTTATTTTTAACTATAAAAGCCACATTTTTAAGAATACATGAGAGTCATTTCTGTTTCGAGTCTATTTACAAAAATCACAAAATATAATCTTTCTCTGCTGAAATACAATCAAGATGAACCACAGAAAATATCTGAAGCTTTGGAACCAAATTTCTTCTCATTCATCTTCTAAGAACTTTTCGCTACAGGAGATACATTTAGCATATTCATCTTCTGTATTTTACATATTTCTGGTTCTTTAGCTTATAAGGATCTCACCTGAGCGCCTAAGGGTGTGGAAGAATTGGAACGAAGACTAGCTATATCTAAAAAAATCTAATTTATTCACATTATTAAATACTACTCAAATTCAATCGATCAAAGATAAGAGATGCATCCAATTAATAAATCTGAAGACAATTAACGAGGTACACGAGATATGAGAAGACTTTAATGTTTAATTACGTACTTAGTTCAATAGCTCTCTTCTTTGCTATTTAATCTCAATTCAATCTCCAGTGACAGTTCATACCCTTAAGTAATTCAATTATCAAATATTAAATATCCGCGATTCACATTGAATTTGATTAATCACTGCTCCACTAGCAATCTATCCTATCTCTCTCTCTAACCGGAAAGCCTAGACTATATATAGTAGTCTTAATTTACATATTCACATTTCTTTCTTCGAGGGGGAATTTTATAAGAAAATAGTTTTCAAAGACCAGAAATTCCCCAAGAGGACTGTTAGTTAAAGGAGCATGGATAGAACCGTCACAATCTGATGGCATGAAATCTATTACATCTGAATTGAACGATTTGTTGCAGTTGGAGTCATGTCTAGTATGTTTAGGTCTATAAGGTCGGTTTAAGTTTGACATCTTAACAAAGGGTTTTTGAATGTTCTTTTAGTACCCCTGATTCCTTCGTTTTGTACTTTTCTTTTAGTTTATCCTCAAACGTTTTTTTCATATAGGGAATACTTTCTTGGCTGTATATTTGACTTCTGCTGTTATGGAGACGGTGGTGATATCTCTAAGATAAGGACAAAATGTGTTGACTTAAACATAGCAGGGATGACCATTTCAGGGCTTTTCGGATAAGTGCTTGTAGATGAATATGGAACATGGTCATTTGGTGATATCTGCCCTGAGACTTAAGCGAAGCTAGTTAAAGCAATAAAATCTTCACTACTAAGGACATTTCTGTTGAAAGGGTGAATACTAGGAGCTTTGAAACCGTTTACTGCTATGTCCTGGTCTGGACGACAGAATAATTTTTAAATAACTAAACAATTATGTTTTGTTTCCCTTTCAATGCATTCTAATTTTTATAAACGTTAGTTTTAAATAAGTTAGTTTTTTACTATATTTTTATTTTTATGGGGCAATATACATTACTGTACATTTTCGTTACTGTACATACACTAGTGTCCAAAAGTTAAGCGTAATTGATAATTATGTGAATAAAGAAGAAACTGTGTAAATCAGAATGGCGGGAAACGTGATATGCGAGTGTAAAATGGTTAGAAAATAAGGAAGCAAATCAAAACAATGATAATAATTAATTTTATCATCCAAAGTAGCAGTTTGAAAGAAAACTGAGCATAGCAAGGATTCACACTTTAAAGAAAAAATGAAAGAAAACATTAAATAATATACTGATGCTACAGTTTAATAAGGCGTGTAGTCACCTCTGACAGCCAGGCATGCTGCACAGCTATTTACCATACTTGCTATGAGAGGACGAATGAGTTGTGGGCTCAAACGGTTCCAAGCTTCTTGAAGAGCTCCCTTTAGTTCTGTAACGGAGCTTGGTGGGTGCGAAAGGGCTGCAATTTGTCTCCTGAGCATATCCCATACATGCTCCATAGGATTTAAATCAGGGGAGTTCGCAGGTCACGGCATGCGCTGGATGTTTTCCGTTTCAAGGAAGTCATGAATCAGCACCGCACGGTTATATGGCGCATTATCATCCATGAATATGAAGTCAGGACCGACAGCACCTCGAAACAAGCGAACATAAGGCCCAAGAACTTCGTCTCTGTATCTTTGAGCAGTCATAGACACCGTGTCAAAGAAATGGAGGTCTGTGCGGCCGTCCATCATGATGCCGGCCCATTCAAAACGGTTCAAAACGTGTTCCACGTTCTCTCCATATCGTTACCCGCCGAGAATCACTAATGAGACTAAAACGGGACTCGTCACTGAACATCACATTGGCCCACTCTCCCACACTCCAATGTTGATGTTTCAAACTCCAGTTCAAACGAGCGCGTTTATCGCCAGACGTGAGGGGAATGCAAACTGCTGGTCTTCTGGCATACAGACCAGCATGATTGAGTCTCCTGTAAACAGTTTGTCTCGAAATTCGTATTCCTGTGGCGACTGTGAGCGCCGAACCCAGTGCTCTAGCAGTACTTCCCCTCTGACGTTGCGCACTTATTACCAGATATCGGTCTTGGCGAGGGGTTGTGACTCTTGGTCGACCTGATACTGGTTGTCGGGTAACATCTCCCGTTCTTTGAAACCTCTTCCACAGTCTTGAGATCACAGACTGGTCCACATTCAGAATTCGATACACTTCGGTTTGTGATCGTGAGGATTCCCGCATTCCAACGATTCTCCCTTTCGTAAACATGTAAATTGGCGTCTTTGTGCCATCATTCACCTTGTTTGATGGTTAACAACGTTCCTTTGCACAGCAGTTGCACGAAACTTGTCTGAACTGCCTATGCTGCGTGAATGGGTTTCTCCGCGTTCCGACATGCGCCTTTATTTCGCGCAGGACGTAGTCGACTGAAAAGTTTTGCATAAACCCGATGTTTCTTCTTCACCCAATTAATATCCGTAAGAAATTTGGAATAATTTTACGAATATTTACTCCATGTTTTTCGCATTTTGCGATTTATGCTTAACTTTTGGACACCAGTGTACCTATTATTCCATAATACCGGGCACACCATCTTCGAAAATGCTACCTTAAACTGATTAGCAGACTATTCCATAACACCCGACTCTCATCTGCATTTTAAAACTGTTAAAGTAAAATATCAGTCATTTTCGTAAAGTAATACGTCATATTATAAAGCAAGTGCCTCATGAAATTGTATGGCGAATTTTGAAATTAAAATTTGTGTGAATTTGGGGATACTAAGAAGAAACATAGATGAAAGCTCATGACTACTGATACAACATGAGGAAATATATCTGAAATAGACAAATGTCTTGTAATGAGATAGTGCGTGGTGTTGGAATTTGCATATTGTTCTTTATTTTATTATTTTTGCATGCCTAATTTGTATGGCAACGACAAACCCAGATTGCTCCCACTATTTATACTGGTGCATCTGGCACCATAGTCTGTAGTAAATGAATTGCGGAAAATTAAAGAGAATGAACTGAAGTTGACTGGTTGTTCTTTTCGTCTTGGATTACTCTCAAGTCCGTACATGTGGAAAGAATTGCTTTTGACCAAAACATTGATTTAGATGGACAAAATTATTTTGGAACAGGTATTTTTGGTATAATAACTCTCTCTCTCTCTCTCTTATTATATTGCAGTTTTTTAATGAATTTTTGTCAAATATTTTTTTATTCTAATGGGACTGTGGATTGGTGTCTTACCACTTGCAGTCTTAGTACATTGCATGGGAGCTGGTATGTCTTTTTAGTGTGGCACCCTATAGGCGGATACCAATCGCTACAAGTAATTTTGACGCCCAGTTTCCTCCACAGAGGGAGGTGCCTGAGTTCTGGCGATGCGAAATCATGCTTAGGATTTTAATTTTGCCGAGAGTACCCAAGCCAAAAGACACTCAAATTATCTTTTACGCACCACATGATCAAGCGACATGGCTATTGTCGATTTTCTACATCATGAAAATCCAACCGACTTGGGCCGGGGTCGAACCCACAACCTTTAGCGAACAAGGCCAACGATAAACCAACTACAGCACCCAGCCGTCGGTTTGTCAAATATTAGTTGATATATTTTACTGAGAAAATTCATGTATTGATAAGGAGAGATTTTAATCATTTGTTAATTGACATAAGATCTCGTGGTCTTATACTTTTGCAACAGACTATATGATTACTTTAAAAATTCATAATCAATAAGAACACTTTTTTATAAATGATTTTTCTTAAGCAAAATAGACTTTAATTACACAACGTTTATTGATTAAAAAATTATGCTCCATCTCCGTCACTTGAAAAATTATACAATAAAAATTAAAGGTTTCCCTTTTGAATAAACGGGGAAAAGTTGTTCAAAATTTCATCATTTTGGAAAATTTTAATATTTTGTCTTTATTATCTGCTTAATAGCCATGATGTGCATCCTGTTACTACCGTAAATTTTCTTTGTGTGTGTGAATGGGTCTTGGCTAAAAATGAAAATTTTTTTACATTCTTCTTTCGCTTTTTCTTACCAGATTACTCTATTTCTTGATGCTGGTTTCAAATAATCTTTTTCTGTAAGTACAATCTTTTCCATCTACTTATTATTTTTTTTCCGTCAGCATTTTGGGATGAAAAGAAAAAAATGGAAAATAAGTTTCTGAAACCCTGTTTTTCTTTGTTTAACCATAACAAAAGTAGATCGGCTCCAAAATGACACACGGGGGGCCCATTACGTCAGTCAGATTAATCATTCGATGAGATTGATAGGGGAAAAGGGGGAGAGGAAAATAATATAAAGTTATATAAGTATAAAACTCATACGAAAAGATAAATTTGATGTAATACATAATGGTAAAAGACATTTTCGTGTGTACCTTTACGTTCTTTTTATTTATTTGCTGCTGAATATTTCTACGACCATATATCTTTCTTATTATAATTTGATTTGTAGCTATCTCAGTATTTATTTTCTAGTTTATTAACGATATTTTATTATGTTTATGTGCAATATTTATTTTAACTAAACGAAAAAAGTATTTATTTACAATGAAGTAAATTGATGCTTGTAAAAGATAAATGTACAGCAGGGTGGATCGTGGTTATATTGTGGTTTCCCTTGAATCCGTTAATGATTGGGTGTTAGAAGGAACACCAGCCATAATCAAATCAAATATAATTTATTAATACTTTTATAAGTCTCACAAACCCAGGGAAGGAAATGCACATTTATAAAGTAATTGAGCCAAAGCGGGGAAGATGAGATATTTAACATTTAATTATAATTAGAGACACTTAAGTTTGGTAATAATCGTAACTCCTATCTCCAATAATCGACTTCTGGTCAATTTGATCCTAATTCCAATATCTTTCTGACTGAACTGCCACTTATCAATTTTATATATTAATTAATTAATCGACGAGTCGCTCTCTTCTAGCTTTAAATTACTTTACGTTAATCACAAACTAATATAATCTAATTCCTAACCTCGAACTCTCTTTCTAGAACTTAAAAGTTAATGCCTAAATATACGACATGATTTACATAGATCGCATCTTCTTCTTCGGGAGAAAGTTTTCAAAATAACAATATATTTAAAGTAATCAAAGTAACAGTATTTTAAGAATTTCCTTAAGAGGATTAATAAAAATCACGCTAATAAACCTTTTACAATATGGGCGAAAAAAAATTTATTACTCGGAACCGACCTATGCAGAAAGGATGTTCTATAATATGGGAGTTATATATAAAAGAAAATAAAAAAAAATATTTTAAATTTTAATATTGTCACAAAGAGGTTACAATTTCGAAAAAAAAATAGGAAAAAGTCTTAATTTTGGTTAGATAATTTTAGACTCAGAATAAAATAAGTTTTTTCAATATAAATAACCAAAAGCAATGATAATTGATAAGTGAGTATTGAGTAGTGAACAATTCAATGTATAATGCAAAATTTCATTATCCCAGCTGCCTCTCCTCCCCAACGTTGAATTCGTCCGATCTAAGCTTTTTTCCGTGTCCTTATTAATCCTTCACTGTAATTTCGACAGTAAGTTCTTTTCTAAGAAAATACTAAAAAAGTTGTTACATATATCTGATGTTTTTTTTCTGCTTCTAATTTAGTAGGTGTCATCTCATTGCAATATATACTATAAAGTAATCATATTTTTCATTACCTTGATTTTTTTTTACCATACAAAATACATAATCATTCCCCTTGTATCAGTGTGACGGATCTATCCCTGTCCTTCCTCTAATCCTCTTGGGAAATGTTTGGTCTATCAATTCGAATTTAATCACAACGAACCTTCTGAAGAAGCAACCGTGATATGCAGATTAGGTCGGGTATATATAGTCTAGTTTTTCAAGCTAGAGATATTGAAATATAGAAAATCTGATTAGGACAGATTGCTACCGATCAGATATTATTATATTTTATAGCACGTTTCAGAGATTAGATCGATGAAGAGTATTAAAGTGACGATTTGTCACCATAGTTATATTATATCTCACATATTTAGAGCAGTGGATTGATCCTGATAAAGGAGGATCGATATTTAAGAAGTCTTCTCGTAATTCGCGTACCTCGCTATTGACTTTCATATTGCACAAATCGCGAACATCTCTTTTAGTTTGAATTATTAGTATTCTGTCTGCTGATAATTTGTGTGTTTAGTAAATAGATTGGATAAACAACATGGCTAGTCTTCCTTCACTTCCTCCCACACCTCTAGGTGGGGTTGAGAGAAGATCTCAACCCTTATAACAGTACTTAATATAAAAAAATAATTTTTTGTTCTCATAATTTGGACACCAGAAAACATCTTTTCTCATAGGTAAATTTTAAATTTCGAAAAAAAAAACTTTTTAATCCACCTTAGTGTACAGTGTATTAATAATTTAAGTACATTAAGTTCTTCCCGACATTGATTTATTTTGTATAGTCTGGAAAAATGACATTTTTCGATTTTTAATGTATCTAATAATTTATAATTCTGTAAAATTTGTGTATGTAGACAGAGTATCCACATTTTAACTTCTCATCTGAAAATTTGTCTTTTTGTTAAATTATGTACGAAAAATTTTCTTTTTACTTTTTTACCATTTTAAAAGATTAATAATTCGAATTTAATTTTTATCCTTCAAACTTTAAGGGGACGGATGATACTTTTGAACTTTTAAAAATAAATTTTTTTAAAAAACTTAATGTAGTATGTTGAAAATTGTTTAAAGTAAACCGTCCTCAGCAATAGAAATTATAAATTCCAACAAAGATTTGTCCTATAAAAATGTAAGCAAACAGACTTAACGTTAATTTTTGTTTGGATATCGCTCTGGTACATGGAATGGGTATAAATTTCAAGTGTACAAAGAGTTAATTTATAGCAAAAAGAAATTTAATTTAATCTCACACTTGATTTTCTCAGATTTTAATTTTCACACTTTTCCATAAGATCAAAAAAGCTTCGGTTGAAGAGCTATGACATATTTTATGTATATATATTCTACTTGTTGGTCTGTATTCTATGTACCTCAATTTTTGTGGATACGATCAGTAAATTTTATTTTGTTATATAATAGAAAAGAATAGTGTTTTAAAATTTTTTAACTTTTTAATTTTAAAGCAATTAAATAAGAGATAAATTTAAAATTTGTGGTATACAGAATACAGGCATTCTTTCGATTTAATTTTACATAAGACTGTGGGATCAACTGTAAATATTTCAAAAGTTATCTCGTGGGTAACACAAAGAAAACTAATTAATGTTTAATATTTTTGAGCTTGTACTTTATGCCATTTAAAAAATACAATGATTCTATTGAAAAATTTGTTCTGTTAATTCCCAAACTTTGTACTTAACTCTTCCTCTACTTCTATTCACACAACAGCTCAAGGTGTGTGGGGAGGCCAAGTCTTTCTCAAGAACACTCTTCCATTCTGATCTTCTCTTACTAACAGAACTTTAAAATTATCCTCCACACAATCAGCCCATCTAAATTTGGACCTACTCCTATTTCCATTAGGTTTGTAAATGAAAATTCTGAACGTCAAGCACAAGGAGTCAATACGGCAGATATGGCAGTGAAACGAGCAGTCTTGATAGTTTTAATGACATCAGCTTCCTTGTCTCTCTCTCTCTCTATATATATATAAGAGAAACGCGACTCACTCACTCACTGACTGACTGACTAATCATGATATCTCCGGAACTGTTCAACCTACAGACTTGAAATTTGGGAGACATGTTCCTTTCATGGAGTAGAGATCCGCTAAGAACGGGGTTTTTTTTGCGAAATTCGAACCGCAAGGTGTGTTATAAATAATTGTTTCCATTTTTAAACTTTTCGACGTACAATCTAGACATTTGCTAAGCAGATTCCTTTCATAGAGTAGAGATTCGCTATAAAACGAGTTTATTAGACGCACAGTCTTTTTATTTGATAAATAGATTCGTTCCATAGAGTAGAGATCAGCCACAAGATGGATTTTGGGAAAATAGCTCCCCAAGTGGCGTTGCGGGGAATTAAGGGGCGTAATAGATAAATATTTTCATTTTTAAACTACTTGGACCTACCTGCTTGAAAATTGGTAGACATGTTTCTTTCATGGAGTAAATATACACTACAAAATGGGTTTTGGGAAGATTGACCCACAACGGGTGTTGCGGGGGAGGGGGGTTAAGGGGTGTTATAAATTCCGATTTTTAAACTATTAGACGTAGAGTCTTGAAATTTGGTAAGCAAATTACTCTCATAGGGTAGAGATGCGCTACAAAATGGGTTTCGTGAAAATCAACCTACGAGATGCGTTGCGGGGCTTAAGGGGCGTTACAGATAGTTACTTCCATTTTTAAACAACTGGAAGTACAGTCTTTAAATATGATAATCAGAATCCTTTCATGGATTAAAGATCCCCTATGTAATGTGTTTTGTGAAAATCGACCCCTAGGTGGCGTTCCGGGGGCTCAAGGGGCGTTATAGATAACTTTTTCCATTTTTAATTTATTAGACGCACAGTCTTCAAATTTGATAAATAGATTCCTGTCATAGAGTAGAGATCAGCTACAAAATGGTTTTTGTGAAAATAGTCCCCCAAACGGCGTTGCGTGGCTTTAAGGGGCGTAATAGATAAATATTTCCGTTTTTAAACTATTAGACTTACAGTCTTGAAATTTGGTAAGCAGATTACTTTCGTAGAGAAGAGAACCGCTACAAAATGGGTTTCTTGAATATTAACCACCAAGTTTCATTTCGGGATATTAAGGGGCGTAATCGATTAATATTTCCGTTTTTGAACTATTAGATCTACCTGATTGAAAATTGGTAGGCATGTTCCTTTGATGGAATAGAGTTCCTCTAACAAAGAGTAAAACGAAAATCGACGCCCAAGGAGGGTCAAGAGGAGTTATAGACAAAAAATTCCTGTTTTTGAATTGTTAGACCCACATACTTGAAATTTGTTAAGCATGTTTCTTTTGTTGAATAGGGATCCACTAAGAATATATTTTACGGAAATTAACTCCTGGGGGGAGCAGTGGGTTACTGGGGCGTACTGACAAAAAAAATTCCTTTTTCGAACTACAAGGACGATAATAATGAAATTTGGTTTGCATTTTCTTTTGTTGAATTGAAATCCGCCAAGAACGGTTATTTTGGAAAACGACTCTCAACGGGATTACGGGTGCATTGATAGTAAAAATTTCTTTTTTTTTTTAAGATTTAGACTTGAAATTTGGCTTGCATGCACATTTTACAGTGTAGAGATCCACCGAAAATTGGTTTTGCGGGAATCCACTTGGTTATAGGGTTACGAAAGGGCAAACATCATTCTATACTTCAATTTTAGAGATTTTTAGAAAATACAAATTAGATGAGTTCTGCCCTTTTTTTTTATCAAGAGGCGACAGTTAAACACATAAGTATATTTTTCAATACAATCGAATTCTTACTGCTAGGACTTATATATCAATAATTTATATATATATAAACAGTATATATTTATAAAATATCATGAAATACCCATCGAAGCGGGCGGGTAACGGCTAGTATAGCTTATATATTTCAAAAATATGTCGTTGTCCCACAATCCATTCTTATTCACAGCCTCAAAGGCATATCTAAGGCAGTGTTTCTCAAACTGTGGGGCGCGCCCTTCTTGGGAGGCGTGATAACCCTGCAAGGGGGGCGCGAGCATATTGAAAAGTCAAAAACAAAAGATTATTTAAAAAAATTATTAATTTTTACTAAAAGTAAACAAACAAAATATATACATTCAGACATGATAAAAAGTATAATACACATTTACACTGATATAAGACACTTAAAAATATATAAGTATTGCGCAATGTATTTTATGACTAACTAGCTTTTACCCGCGGCTCCGCTCGCGTTGATGTCTTTAAATAACTGTCAAAGTAGTAATCATTATCATTGGAAAGTAAATAATATAATATGGTAATTTTTTTATTGCTTGACTGGAACCAATAAAATTTAAAATGTCTAAAATTGAGCTTAGTTTAAAAAAACTGAAAACGTAATTTATTATTATAATTAACAACAAATATTCAATAAAATAAACTATTAATATTTTTAAAAATCAAAAGTATCTACGTTTATTATATAATTCCTCTTTAAAAGAGCTCAAAACAGAATATTATTCTAAGATGCTACTGTATACCATATATATATATATATATATATATATATATATATATTATATGTTCTTCCGTTAGTTGCAAATATGTGAAGATTTGGGCATTGCACACCGATCAGGCTACATATAGTTGGCCATGGGAAAAACATTGCTTTTCCAAATGCACCCCTGCTACCTGAAATGTTAGCTTTGTTAATAGCAACAGTAAAACTGGAAATTGAACTTGTTTGAATTGAAACGGTAGGTCAGTGGGGATACTTGGAATTCGAGGTATGATAACACTATCCCTTTTCATGACATATGTTCAAATATTGGCACCAAGTATATTCTGCATCAGTTTTGTGATCCAAAGCCTCGTTCCTTTACATAGTCGAGTAGCATCGAGATTCTGCATAACTTGTACATTTAGTTTTAATTGAAGTTTATGTGAGGGTACAACCGAAAGTTCAAGTGAATTTAAGAACTCCGTGGGATATTCGTTTTCAGACTCATTTTTTCAACTTTTCCTCATAAGCTTGAATTCACCAGCCCATATATAATAAAGCTACCATTCCTCCTATAATATCTGTACTATCTCGTAAATCTGAAGAGTCCGATTTAACGCTTCTATAGCTTTCTTATGAGACATCGTACTTTCATCCCACACTAAAAGCTTACATTGTGGAAGCATCCAGCCTTGAGAGCTATTTTTTCTGATATTTCAGATGAGTGAATCTTCAAATGCAAGATTAAGCGATAATTTTAAAACGGAATGTGGAGTATAACCTTTTGGCCAGTAAAATCGCGGCTGTACCAGAAGAAGCCATAGCAACTGCTATCTTCTGGGTTTTTCTGATGGTCATTAGTAATAAGTTTAGTAAAAAAATGTTTTTCCTTTCCTCCAGGGGCTTCGAGAAAAAAGAGTGCACCACTGATGGATTCTACTTTGCCTAACACTTGTTGAAAAACGTGACTTTGTTCTGGAGTTAATTGAGGGGTAAATTCTGTTACTTGAAGCTGCAATGCTATAAAATCGTAGTTTAATTCTCATGTAATTTCATTATCGAAGCCATTTCTGTCGACACGTCTAGGGCTAATCATTCCAAAATCATGTAGCTACTTCCTAACCATTCTGAAAACCTTTATTGCGTTTCGTCGTAGATTTGTGCATTGAAAGGCTATTTGGTTGTTTTTCGTCGCAAAATATCTTCCACCATGCAGCCTTTGTACTTATTTCAAAAGGTTTGAGGATTAGAAGGACCGAAGATGAAATAAGTATTGGGTAAAGCTCCCTAATTTTATTCGGCGAGTGACATTGTATGGATGCCTCCATAGTATATCTTCAAAGTAATACCTCCATGTAAAATATCTAGGTTCAGTATAAGTGAAAAATTTTGTGCAAAATATGAATATTGTATAATTAGGTTAAAAAAGTTGAAACTAATCAAAACTACTCAAGTAATCAAAACTTTTTATGAAACTGTCAGTTAATATTACCATAGAATTTTCAATATCACGCGCACGCAATTCGCTAAAACTTTATTTCGTTTCCCTCTTTAAAAGTGGGAGAAAATTTGCATTAAAATATCTGGGATTTAAATTCTTAACCAACTTGGCGATATTTCTCAAAGTTTGAGTTTGACATTTAACAAACATAACGTAAATAATAACCATGAAAAAACCTTTAAAAGATTGCTTTTTGTGAAGATGCTAAATAACACTGTGTTTCAGTTATTTGTTACAAATGTGAGAAAATATTTATTAAAATTTCCATTATTGAGCAAATGCATAATTTTGCGCCAACTTGGGGGGGGGGGAGTAAGCAACGTCAACGTTTTACCCGCATAGTTCCAGTTCCCGTAGGAATATGGGAATAAAATATATCCTATGTTACTCGCTGATAATGCAGCTTTCCATTGGTGAAGGAATTTTTAAAATCGGTCTAGAAGTTCCCGAGATTAGCCGGAACAAACAGACAGACAGACAGACAGACAGACAGACAGACAGACAGACAGACAGACAGACAGACAGACAGACAGACAGACAGACAGACAGACAAAAATTTTAAAAAATTGATTTTTTGGTGTAAGTACCGTATATGCCTTTAAATGCATTTAGTAAAAAGCTACTAATTTGAAATTACAAACAGACACTCCAATTTTATTTATTTGCATAGATTTAACAATACAAAGTAAAGAGCAAGTTTATTAATTACTCCCATGGGGGCTTCCCATAGATAAAATTGCATGAAAAAATTAGCACTTACCTTGATAATTTTTACAGTCTATAACAGATACCTCAAATGCGGATTAAAAAATTACGTGATCTCCCCAATGCCATCGTTTAATACATGGGCGAGCGTATGGGGTATATTAAGACGGAGGGGGTGCGTAGAAAAAAGGAAGAAATCAGCAAATCCCCTGAAATAATCCTTCACAAACACTGAC
The DNA here is from genome assembly GCA_019973975.1 of Trichonephila clavata. Taxonomy (NCBI): domain Eukaryota; kingdom Metazoa; phylum Arthropoda; class Arachnida; order Araneae; family Nephilidae; genus Trichonephila; species Trichonephila clavata. Next base: position 16,469 of record BMAO01028193.1, on the reverse strand, counting down.
ATTAAGATTTTATTGCATTCCAAAGCCTTTGAAATAATTTTATGGAGAGCAGTTCACAGAAAAGATCATATTTCTGAAAGACGTATATATACGTCCGGGGCAATCAGCGCACTGGTTGAGTGAGACGTTAATATACACCGGCGGCTTTAAGAGATTGCAGTCGTGTTGTAGGTTTTGCATTAAAATATTGTATTATTTAATTCAATTCATTTTTATTGTACGGAGGGGGAGGGGCGCGATGAAAATTTTTCTAGATTATTGGGTCGCAAATATTGAAAGTTTGAGAAGCACTGATCTAAGGACTTTACGCTCAAAGAGGGCTAGCTGTTCAGTCTGTGATTTAGTCCAAGTCCAAGTTTCAGATCCGTAGTTAAGAACAGGTCTGATGATTATTTTATGCAGCATAATTTTTGTATGTTTTTTAATAAATTTTGACTTTAAGAAAGTTCTTAGACCATGAAGACAACGATTAGAAGCAATAATACGTCTTTAAATTTCAACACCAATGTCATTTGTAATATTAATATTTGAGCCCAAATAGGCAAAATTATCAACCGCTTCACTTAACTTACAAACTGTAAATTTTTTTTATAAAATAAACAAAATGTATCGAAAAAGTATACTAAAATATGCAATTTCAAAACTTCGCATTTTACTATCTTTTCTTAAGTTATCCGACTACCCGAAACTTGTGAATTGTGCCAAAAATTGACATATTTTTAATGATTTTATTTTACACGCCATCTTATTAGCTTTATAAAAATACCAAGTTTATCATTTTCAGTTCACTAGAACAAAAACTACAAGTGTTTAAGTAAAAGTAGATGCCATTACTTTAAGCAAGATACATATGTCATATTTTTTTTTTTTTAACATTAAAACTAAAAAAAAAAAAACAAAAAAAAAAAAACAAAAATCAGCCTTAAAAGTTGGCACGCAGTCATTACTGAACTATAGATGCTAACATGGTTTTTTTTAAAAAATACTCAAATGGGGCCAGCGATTGCTAAAAAAGTTTTGAAAATAATTAACTGAATTTTTTTCTGTAAGTTCTGGATAATAGTAGAATTGTTTTAACTTTCAGATTTATCAATCACTGTTTTATTACAAAATTTACAGTCCCTTATGGGAATAAAATCACTGTTTTTTTAAAGCAATTTCATATAATAGCTGAGATAAAGTGCTCCAGTTTTTGTAAAAAAGAAAATATCTCTTATCCTGGAGGTCATTTCAAAAATGAATAACATTGTAACACATTAGAATGAATAAATTGAAAATTTGTTCATAAACCTATTGGTACAGAATGAGTCACGTTTAAGCTATTTTTTGTAAATTTTTACCTATTTTTCCCATTTTAGCAATAATAATTTCTTTTTCTCTTCTTAATTTTTGCATATATTTAAAATGTACTAAACAAATCTAAAAGTAACATAAAATCCCCACATGTCCATTTTTTAAAAAAATAAAGTTGTCGGAACCACTCAGATACCGTAATATACACTGGTGTGCAAAAATTAAGGACGAGACGGTTTTTTCAATATAACTTTGTACAAAAGCATTCCAAATCAACACATTTAATACCGTAAGATCCCCAATACGTAAGGACATGAGTAATGTAAGCAACACTTACTAAAAGAGAAATCAGAGGGATAAAAAGAAGCTTTATTGAAAAAGTAGCATGGAGGGCAATGCGACTGAAGGCCGAAACATCCCTGTGTTGGGTGTCCAGCAAGAAATATCCGGTCTTTAGTAGGGGATATGATCTCCCCTGACTGCTAGGCAGGTTTCACAGCGTCTGCCCATGCTGAGAATGAGGGTGTCAATGAGTTGTTGAGGCATTGCTGCCCGTTCGAAGCTCCGGAATCGTTACTGGTGGTAAGGTACGAGCTGCCAAGCGTCTGCCTAGAAAATCCCATACATGCTCGATGGGATTGAGATCTGGAGATCGTGCCGGCCAATCCATACGTTCAATATCCTCACTCTCTAAGAGCTGTTCGGCAGCTACTGTGCGATGACATGGTGCATGTCGTCCATGAAAAGGAACTGCGGACCCATAGCGCCTCTAAAAAGACGCACATATGGAAGAAGAATCTCGTTACAATAACGGGTCCCGTTGACTGAACCTGCGTCGAAGATGTGAAGGTCTGTACGACTACCAAGCATGATGCCTCCCCAAACGAGAACACCGCCACCTCCATACCTGTCCCTTTCAATGATGTTCGAGGGATGATTGCGGCTTCCCCGCTCTCTCCAGATGAGTATGCGATGAGAATCGCTACTCAGACTGAATCTGCTCTCATCTGTAAAGAGTACTCGTCCCCATTCATTGTCTCTCCAATTCCGGTATTCCCGGCACCACAGAGAACGCCTTCTCCATGGGCAGGCGTTAGAGGTACACACCGTACAGGGCGTCGTGCAAACAGACCACCGCCGTGCAGTCTTCTGGCCACGGTAAAGCGCGATATCAGTCGTCCAGTCGCCTGTGTCGTGTGTCTAGCGATTTCTCCCGCTGTCTGCCGCCTGTTTCTTCTGACCTGTAAGGCAATATACCGGTCATCTGCGGGTGTGGTTCCTTGTGGACGACCACTACTGAACCCCCGGATAGCTGTTCCTATAGTTTGAAATTGTCTCCAAAGTCGTGAAACGATGCTGTGAGCAATTCCGAACTCTGCAGCCACACTTGTCACACTGCGACCTTCCTCCCACTTCCCAATGATTCAACCTCGGGTAAAAGCATCCAGATGTCGTCTAACAGATTGATTATTCGCCATTTCTCGCTGAGGCAGCAACTCGGTGTGATTTTAACTGCTATACGGTGTGCAATCTCTTTGCCAGAAATACTAATCTTACACCGACAACATGCTTTACTACTCAGACACTCCCCCATTACGTCTACCTGCATATCTGCGCATGTGCTACCGTACATCACCTCACTTAATCTCCTGATTGGTCTTTCTGTCGGCTCTGCCTCTTCGTTCAGCTGATATGCTAATTTTTCGACTTCGCCCTTAATTTTTGCACACCAGTGTAATATTATGTTGATCAATTATAAAAAAAGAAAACAAATGACATGCAAAATTCATGTATTTAAGAAAGAAAGAAAGAAACAAAAAATTGATCATCAAATGAAATTAAGATTAATAAATGAAATTGGCTACAGTCAATTTTTTAGTATAGTTGGAATAAAAGAATAATTTGTCTATCTTTGAACGAAAAAAAAAACCTATTCTTTAGAATGAGAGAGTGAGGACACACACACACATTCTAATCTTTTCTTCATTAGAAAAACACTTTTCCCGTTATCCAAGAAATCAAACAACTAGTCAGACAGACCGGATCACATCCCCTCGTTTCACTTAGTCTGTTTTCAATTCTTGCTTTGTTTTGCGCTTTTTAATGTTACATCTTACATTGTTTCTCCTTGTTAACTTGGTTTATTTTTTGAGTGTTTTTCCCCTTTTCTCGTGGTGTGTTATTTATATCTTCTGAATCTTTTTTATTTTGAATTAAGTAGAAATAATATTAAATAAGGCAGTACTACTTCAAATAATACAAATAAAAATCGTCTATTACTATAAAACTATTCTTTCCTATCACGTTACTGCCCTCTAAAAATATTCTGCGAATAAAAATATTTTCTTTCAGAATTGTTTCTGTATTATTTACAATAAAAATACAATTCTAGAAATAAAATAAATTTTATAACTTTCGGAAAACCTTCAGAGAATTAAATTTCTACCATTTTTTTTTTACCAATCAATTTTAATTTAATAGAATATAGAATGTTTTCAAAATATAAATCAAGTTTACTTACTGAAAATAAAATGGAATGCTTTACATTAAGAATTAAATTTATTGATAGAAAATGAAACAGCTAAATTAAGAACTTTATTTTAGTTTTTCAGTTTAGATTTCCATTAAAATGTATTTTTAAGAGCTTTTTTCGTATTAATTATCTAGAATTGTTATAAATTAAAATTTTTTTCGCAATTGTAACCATCTAATCTTGCTTTCGAAATGTACATTATTGTACTCTAAGTGTTTTACTTATTGATCTACTATTTTTTTTTTAAAAAAAAGAATATTTTTGAATGTAGACAGGCTTTTACAATTTAAATAATGAATTTAAGAAGTATTTAAAAGAATCTTTCAATTTTACTTCAATGCTAATACATTTCTGCGTTTCTCTCGAAGAAATTCTAGAAAATAAGTATTCTCATGAATAAAATGATTATCTGCATATGATATTAGTACATGATTCAGAAGCAAATTTAATTCGATGCGCATATTTTGTAATTTGATGTTTTTTCTTTCAAAAAAGGGGAAATATAGTAAACGAATTTAGTGGAATGTGTATTTTATTTTCACTGATTGTTGCTAAGACAATAAAAAACTGTTACTGTTGAAAGTTTGAAAGTATGTCATTTCTTTTAATAAACATTTTTTAGAAACGCATATGTATAAATCTAAATATTTTATGCTAATATTTTCTTTATTTTTTACGCTCTATTTTATATCCAGCGCATAACGTGCACCGGTAAATTTTGATCTTCTTTTTGTGTTAAAAATATGCGTTATACATGTGCATGTTTTACGCCGAGGATAAAAATAATAGTTTTATCAATAAATAGAAGATGAGAAAAAGATATTAGATTTTTATCTATATCTAAATGCTATTCATTTAAAAGAAATGACCTATCTTATATAAACTTTCAACAACGCAATACCTTATGAATTTTCTCTCTCCCTTCTTCTCTTATTCTTTAGGGCTCTAGTTTTAAAGGTATACCACTGTTCAAAAGCCTTGGATGATACGTTGAATAAATGACATCAAAAGATAAGATTGTACGTGTGCATTCAAGGTTTCTTTGTGAAAAAATGTCGCACTTTATACAGCGAACATGCCCAAACAATAAAAAACGCAGTTTGAAAATATAGATGCTCGTGCGCTTTATACACCCATTCATGTACTACGCCGTAATATACAGTAAGCGCTTTGGCACTACGTACTTCAAAATTTCATTTGATTAAATTTAAATTGAGCGAAGGCAAGATTAAAGGTGTTGTTTTCTTCTTTCTGATGCCCATAACTGTAGCTGGCGGTAACACAGATTACAATCACTTTTTTGGTTTTTAGTTGCTGTACCAATAACATTCTCTAGTTTTCAATCTTTTCGTCTTCTATTTATTATTATTTTGGTCTTTTGATTGTTGAAATCTACTGTAAAGGCTTGGCTTGTAACGCTGTTTTGATTAGTAAAAAGAGGGCTCTGGTGTGGATGAGATGGAACTGGTGTTTCATTTAAGCGGGAAAAAGTTTAGAATTCTGAGACACAGAAACAAGATATCTGTTGCAGTTTTTTAAAAATTCATATCAGTAATATTTGTAAATAGAGAGAGAGATGCGTTTTTTAAAATAATAATAAGACTGTAAATCCGGGGTGAATGGTAATCATTAACAATATAGCATTGTAACACTACATGTGCATTAATTTCTTTTTGAGAAAGAGTCTAAAGCTCGTTAAGCCAAACCCCTCTATTTCACTTAATTTCAAATCGAAAACAGTATCTCATTTTTTATAAATTCGTTTATTATTTTTGTTTACTTAGAGGTGAATTATTTTTGTGACGAATAAGCACTTTTTTATTCGTTCGATGTCTTTTACTTTCTAGGTCATACCTCCAAAAAATATACTTGGCAAAATAAAGTAATATTTTTTTTTAAAAAAAGAAAGAAAGTAAAAAGGAAACGACGGAAGGATAAAGTATTTTTTTTACCTCCACCCTTCATCTTTTTGTGATTTTGAAAATAAGCATACAGCCGGAGGGATGCTACTTCGATGTAGTTGAGAGAAGAAACCGTTTATTGATCATGGTTTTTCATTTTGAATTAGTTATTTGATTGCTAAATGGTAATGAAATATAAATTAACTGTGGATGAAGATAGTCTTGTTAAAAATAAAAAGAAACATGGAAAAACAAAAGAGAATTGGACATTTTATGGGTATCACAAGATAAACTTTCCGATTCAAAAGGACGTTTTAATTAACAAGATAGTTTGAAACACTTCTATATTCTAATTATTAAAGCAAATAAGTAAGCAAATAAAGAATTACTGTTAAGAATGAAAAAGATAAAACTAGAAAGTTAATTCTCTCTTTTTTTATATAAATTATGGACGAAATAAATGATTTCTTCAAAATTATTTACATTTGTAAAATTTGATTTATTAACAAAATAAATTATTTCTGCTTAAAATTATCAAAAAAAAAAAAAACAAAAAAAAAAACAGTTACATTTTAAGAAATCTAGTTCCTTCTTCTTTTTTTTCAATGAAATCAAATTTAGTAGTAATTTTCAATCTCAGGAATTTTTATTTGTATATAACCTCATATTTTTATTATAAATCCTTTTTAGAATAAGCAGTATTTATAAGTAAAGAAATGTCATTATGAGATTAGTAGAGAAAATTTGATTGAGAAAAAAGTTACTTAATGGTACGATTAATTCAACCCTTAACTGCCTGTTAAAAGTTACGCGATTCGCTCCCCAGTGCCACCGTTTATCACGTAGGAGCACATATATACAGTGCATCGAGGGAAAAAGAAAAGGCGTAGATAAGCACATTTTTCTCTGAAATAAGTAAATCCTTCGGAAACACTGTCAGGAGCATTTTATTGCATTCTTAAGTATCCGGAACAGTCTTCTTGTCAGCAGCTCGAAGAAAAAAACTGTATTTCGGAAAAACGTATATATACGTCCGAGGCACTTAATGCACTGTGTGAGTGAGACAAATATATACGCCGGTGGTGTCAAAGGGGGTAAAATGTAATAAATGGAGGGAAAAGTAAAAAACTCAATGGGCTAAATTCATGGGTGTCACATGATAAATGTAATCACGAGCTCTTCATTGAATTCAAAACAAACTGACTTTAGTTTTGTACTTGCTGTTCTACTTTTAAAATTTAGGTACAATTTCAAAGAAGTAAATTGAGTAGATTTTCAAATGCTTCATTTTAAAAAATTCTTATACTATATATATTTTTAAATTGAGTGCATTTTGTTTAATTATTTAAGTTACTAGCTAATACACCCTTTCTTCGCACGGGTGAATTGAAAAATTAAACAATACAGATTAAAGGATAAAGAAGTTTTTAATGAGTTAACTTTACGTGAATTACAGATTAAACAACAAAAAGAGCTTTTTGCATATCTCAGCTGAACAAAAAGCACCACATTTGTTACATTTAAAATCTGAATGTCTAATAGCTGATCGAAAGGATTTTTTTTTATTTATAACGCCTCACACACATAATTCTTTTGTGGGTTGATTTTTGATAACACCTTTCTAAGCTATTCTCTGCTCAGCAAAAGTAACATATTGTTAAACATTTTGTGTAATGAAGGCTTAAAATAGTGTAAATAATTCATATCTGGATGTGTAACACGTATTTATTTTATGTTAAGATTATAATATTCTCAAGCAACGTCGTTCCTTACATTATAATGGCGATTCAATGGAAACATAGCGAATTGGTGGTGATAGTGTTAAGTTGGCATCATTTTTGATGACCCTATTGGCTACTTGGCAATTGATTGAACGATGCAGAAGTTGATATGCTGTAGCACCACCTAGTGGGGAGCTGCAACAAAGAGGATAGCACAAAAACCTTCTCCACAAAAAATACATATACATGACAATTGTCATAGTGATCGGTTGAACGGTGTTGGAGTGAAGCGATTTCACATATATACAAACATCCATTTATATATATATGTATAGATTATTGAAGAAAAATATTTACTTTTTCTAAAAAGGTTTCAGCAGAAAGCAAACGTTGGTAACAATGAAGCGTATGAACTAATTATATGGAAACGCATGATTGTATTTATCGTGTGACTATGACGCCGCATGAACTTATGAACTAATTGATTGGATACAAGGGATTGTGTGTGTCATCACCATGTGACTATGAAGTCACACGAATTTAGGCATTTACATAAAGGGCAAAGATAAAGGGAAAAACGTTTTGAAAAAGGATGACATCGACAAATATATCTTTTAGGATAAATTTCTAAATAAAAGAAATTAAAATAAATGTAAATTTAGTCTCCTTGTAACGTTTACATTTCTCTTTTTTTCATATTGAAATAAAATAAGTTCCAAAAGTATTTTATCTCCTAAATCTTAAGCGTTGAAAGAAACTGTTTAAGAATAACTTTTTATTACATTTGTCTCACCTTCTAATTTATCACCAATGAAAACACCAGTCTTTATTTTTTTTTAAAAAAAGAAGATATTTCCTTACAAATATAACTTACTTTGTGATTCCGTTTACACAAAATACGGGGCTTTTATTGAATCAAATACTCCCTTTTTGCCAATATATCGAATTTTTTAACTCTTGAAAAATCACTTTAAGAAACATTAAGCATTTTCCTTTAAAATAAATGCTTAGACATTATTCACAACCCCACCCCTGCCGAAAAGAAAACTTGAAGATTTATGTCTGGCAAAGTACCTTAATGTACTTCTTATGTTCCGAATGGAATAATTTTTTCCCAACGATCTTGGCAAGGAATGAAGAGTTTTTGTCACACAATATTTTAACTCACTGTTCTCAGTTGCATGATTTCTCGATACTTATTTCAGACAAACGATTTTTCTTTTTAAGCTCTCTCTTTATTTATGTTTTCCTTTTTTTCTCTTCTGGATAGTCATTTAGGAATGAAGGAGAGTTGAAAAATATGTTTCTAAAAGCCCCGGGTTTCCATTGTTTGATCGTAACCGTATTTGGATCGTAACCGTAATGACTCACGTTGGACTCAATGCGTCAGTCAGAGCAATAACTTGATGGGGTTGTTATAAGGAAAGAGGTGAAGAGTATAATGGAAAAATGATAGGTGTAAAAGCCAGATGGAAAAGCTTCACCATGATACTTAACCGCTTGCCTGATTATCCCGAGTTATATCGGGTTCGTATATATTGCAGTTAATTATTATCCCGAGAAAACTCGGGTGAAGCAGGATTTGCCAGTACGATTTGTTTTATCGTGGTTTTACACGGTCAGGAGGAAATGAAAGGAAATATTCAGCTTTGATTGGCAGTTTGCAAAGTTTTGTTAGTTTCGTGGATCTTTTTTGGCGGGATAAATCACGTGTTTTCCCTACTGTATAGTACACATCGACTAGTGGATTTGTAATGTCTAAAGAAGGATAGTCCCATTGAAAAAAAGTAAAATAATGGCGATGATACAAGATAGAGAAAGCGATGATTTTTCAGAAAGTGATTATGGTGGTCATTGAAAATAGTGGAAGTGATTCTTCTGTACGTAGCCTACATTTTATACTGTAAATCAGGAGGTTCACGATCCCATAAGCAATTTAGAATAGAACTGAGATTGAGAAAATTATTTCAGAAAATCATTGTGAAGAGTTTTTTTGTCGCATCAGGAATACCCAGCATTAGTCATTCACCACTCAGGTTAATCTCTGGGCATTCTGCTGCTGAAAAAAAATCTAATTCAACAAGACAATGTACTCTGTGCTCCCGTAAAGAGGTAAGCCAGTAAGAAAAGAGACCAGATACCAGTGTACAGAATGTCAGGTATCCCTTTGTATTGTCCCTTGTTTCAAAAACTATCATACAAAGACTAACATTTAACTTTTTTTCCATTTTGCCGAGATAACTTGGGATTGCAAACTAATATTAAAACTAAATGCTTTTACACCCGTAAAAAATTAAAAATTCTACTTAAAGCTTGTATATTTTATTTAGTTTCATTTCCCTGTATTTAATGATAAAATAAAAAAAAATGTGATGATTTTTGCAATTATTTTCAAAAAAATTTGTAAGAGAAGCGGTTAAAAGCATTTAGCATTTCTCGGACCAATCCTGTTTTTTTATTTACATCCTATTGTTAAAGAGCTCCATTTCTCTAAAAGAGGAAATTATGAATCTAAATGCATCTTAATTGTGTTAATAATTAATAATTGAGGCCCAGAGAGCGGCCGAGTGGTAGTGTATTGTGCTTCCACATCACATTTTCGGGGCTCTATCCTCGGGCTGGGCAAGGTCGACTAAGCCTTTCATCCCTTCAGTGGGTCGATAAATGAGTATTAAGCTTGCTTGAGAACTAAACACCGGGGTTTTTGCTTTAGACTGCTCATGCACTTGAGTGCCTAAGGTCACGTATACTGAGATGGGCACAGTAGGTCTTGGCCCTCATGGGCTGTTGCGCCACTGAGTTTTGTTTAAGAAATAAACATTTTAAAGCAAGTAATCCAGGTCTGAAGTATAATTGAGCTACATTAAAAATGAAAATAAAATCTATTTACATAAGGTAAAAATTAAAAGGTTGCCACGTAGACGGTAAAGTTCTAACAAGTTATATTAGGGTATTTTTCTAATCCTCTTGGGGAAAATATTCTGTAACTGTGATATTAGTTTAAAAACTTCTTTCCGTAGAGATGATTTGCAATTGCTACTACTGCAAATGCAATACTATTTAAGTGTCAGTCGTTGAGTAAGCGGGATAATGATTAAGAGTGGATCGTTAGTTGAAATCCAAGTGTTAGTGAGAAGCGACTGATGGTCGCGCATCTTAAGATTAATAGTAGAAGGAGAACCTACCGGAATATTGGAAGGCATCAACCTTGCAGCTGAACAAGCTATTAGGCTGCGAGCAGGATCATTCAGGGAGCTTTAACAAAGTAGTTAAGATAATTTAGTTACCTGATTTCGAACTAAGATTTCTTATTGCTCCCAAGGTTTAGTTATAAATGCGCATTTTGTAAAGTATTAAAAGTTGAATAAAAAAAAAAAAAAAAAAAGTTAGTTATTTTAAATTCATGTCTGCTTCTTCCTCGAACCGTCTCACACCCACAACCGCCGGGTCGTGACAAAGTGGTTAATGACGTTTACTCTGGTGCCATAGGGACTGGGTTTAAACCCCGGAGAAGGCATGGTCGAAAAATGAATAGTTCCTGTACGGCATGTGGTGATCCCCTCTAATATTAGGCCCATGAGATTGATGGTAGTCACAGAGGAGTGGGAGACCCTAGAACACCTTCAGGGGATGTTCTCTCTCAAAATTGGAGTGAAATCGTACTGTCATTTGCAAAGTGCTCAAAGCTGTGTCTAACTAATCTAGACCCCTTTGTCATAAGGAATTTTGTAGGATTGATCTGATATTACTGTCGATCGGATGGGATAAGTAACAACAACCAAAGTTGAAATAAGATTGCACTTTTACATTAATCTGTTGTCTGAGGGAGTTTGAAGAATGAGGGTAAAAGAATTTTTCAGATTTCAGGTTATATTTCAGTAGTAAAAAAAATTAAAAAGATGTCGTTGTCGTGTTTGCCTTTTTTTGCTCATTCCACATGTAGTTCCTTCATGTCTTTTTACCCTAGATGGTTGGTCAACATCTTAATCAAATCGTGTTTTGTATTCTTACACTCCGCTTTCAAGTTCGGTGACCCAATGTTGTTTGCATAATTTTTAGTATTTGAGAAAAGTTACATTTTCCTGTTATCTAAGGGTAAGTGTAAAAATTGCTGAATTGAATACTAAGTTATGTCACTTCCCTTCTTCATTGAGTATTTCTTTTACATGTTTCTTTAGACTTTAAAATTCAATCATCTTAATGTTTATCAGAGGATATAAATGAGAATAACTATGTTCTTTATTTTCTTCGAATATTTGCACTTCTAGGCTTAATAAAAAGTTATGGACCGTGGCATGAACTGTTGATATTATAAGAGGAATGTATGGTTCGCACACATATTATTTTATGCAATCTTATAATGTTGTAAGGTTTGCTGTTCTCTTGATCGAATTCTTTAAAAAGATTTTATCGTTTTATGCACTTTACATCTTTCAATGGGTTCTTGTTCCTTTTTTGAAATTGCTTAGGATTTTATGCTAAGAATCATTTAAGGAAGTTTTCAAGTTTTATATATAACAGCGTTCTTAGTTGTGCTCTAAATTAAATAAGTACAGTAAAATTTCGATTATATTCTGGAGAGGACTATTTACGAAGCGGTTGATTTTGCGATTGAACATCACCTTATTGCTTCTAATTGGGAATCAATAAAATTGTCAAATAAATTAATAACCAGTACTATAAAGTACTGAGGAATTTCTCGATTTGGAAGATAGTGCTTGTATGAACGCGTATGGTTTAAGAATGTTCTAAAAGGATAGTTTTGGAAAAGTCGACGAGAGAGTAGTGTGTGATTGGTTAAAAGAAGACAGTCATTTATCTGGAAATGAAATATTGAATAACAATGAAAATGTACAGCATGTAAATTGTACTGTGCAAAATAAAGCAACTTTCGAAGGAGATGAGGATCCAGAGAAATATCTGCTTACGCCATAGATCACGTTATTAATATATTCTTTACTAATTTCCAGAAGCATCCATATGGTCACCAAAAATGATGGCAACTTAGCTGTATCGCCAACATTTCATCAAGTTACCACTGAATCGCCATTATAATGTAAAGAAGGCGTTGCTTGAGAATATTATAATTTTAGCAAAAGATAAATACATCAGATAGTAATATTAACGCATTTTACAACTCATTTAAGCATTCATTACACAAAATTCGTATAATACTGTCCTCTCATCAAATACTTCACGTCCCCGGCAGTACAGTGAGGTAAAGACTGAGAGCAGGACTGAGTAGGAGGCATCTATTTACAAGAATAAACTATTCACAATATAATCAAATATAAAGTAATAACAGTCAATATTGTGCTAAAACACGTCAAATCCCTTCTTGATTCCCTTGAACAGAAAGAAGACAGTAACAGCCATTTCACATGAGTCAACTAATGCCACACATAATAGAAGAAGCAGATAGTCGAGAGCTAGTTTTGAACAGAAGTTACTTGGGTCCCTTCACGTGAGGTCAACTAGCACTCTTTACTGTGAAGCTTTCGAAAAGCATGTTCTCCTCCCCACTAGTTGACTCAACTAAAAAGGTATTGTAAAAACTACGCTCTTCACACACGGCTACTTGTTTACTGAAAATGGAGAAGTTGCTTTCTGTTGCTTCTTCAGACTCAGCTATTGTATTGAGGAAATTATGAACTCGACTGCGACACTCCCATTTTCAGTCAACTTTGTGTTCACGTGTGAAAGAAATTTTCTCCTATAATTCATACTTGAGGAGTGATGACTATAAGTGAGTTGATTGGTGCGCAATAGCCTCGTGTGAAATTGGCCTTAATGCGCGAGAAAAATAACCTTGAGAAATACTACAAGGCATCTTTCCGGGAGATTATTGCAAAAACGAAGCGGGTTTACTGTCTTATTTTCCAGCAGTAATACATCAAAGAAGTGCCAACTTTTCGAAAATTATACCAGTTTGGAATTAGCGTGTAGTACATTCGTTTAATCGTGATTTTTACTATGTAAGGTTTATTTCTTCTTCCATTCAATCAATCAATGCGATGAAATTGAGACAATGTTTTAAATTGCATTTCATCTTATAATGAAAACATCGTAGACTTTTCTTTCAGTTGAAGAGAGTTTAATTTTTAATACATCGGATCTAGACCAGATAATTTTCGAAATCAGCGAGCTCTAAACTTCTACTTGTGCATTTCCTTCCCATGCCTTTTGAGTTAATTATTGTTTGGTTAAACTCATGCTTATCTTTTAAGCTAAGTGTTCGGAAGTTGTCAAGTTTAATTAAAAGAACTGTTTACTTTTTAGTCTGTTTTGTATGTCTGGCTCGCATGAGCTGAAGAACTAACTACTAAAAGGAGGTTAAACAATTTATGGCTAGTTATAATGTTAATGTAACAACATAATATTACTTTATATCTTTAGATGTGTTATCTTCAGTGTTTGTTTTTTGTTAATTGCACTTTTCATATTTGAGTCAATTAATCATAGTATAAACAATTTGCTGGGTAAAATTTGTTAAAGATTTTAGTTGTAAGCCGAAGATTATTTTTCTGCCTGATTGACTTAAGAGTTAAAATAGAATTTCTTCACTAGAGAAATCAATGCATTTTATTTAAAGGATTTTTTTTTGAAAATGTTTAATATTACTTGTTAAAATTAAGTTCAATTGAAGAAGTGAAAGTGGCCGTGCACTCTTGGCTCTTCGAACACAGGTGGTAGACTTCTTTGAAGAGGAATTTCAAAACTTAGTTCTAAGGTATGACAAGTGCATTAAGAAACTCGGCAATTATCTAGAAAAATAGGCAAAAGTATGTACAATCCTAAAATAAAGGTTTTTTTTAAACAAAACAAATATTGTTATTTTTAAAAAACAAACGGACCTTACTTAAAAAACAACCCTCGTACTTCCATGGTCTCTTTAAGAGATTATGTAAGAGCGAGCAAATATTTATTTGCGGCAAGAAAATGTGAGAAATTCATCTGGATGAGATAGACTTGATTTTTTAGAAAAACTGCCGATATTTTTTAACGTATTAATTAGAAATTCTTTTATAATTTATTTCTTTTACTTTAAATATCAGTTCAATTTTAAGTATAGTTAAACATAAGAGAAAGTAAAGGTGATCTTAGGGAAAAAGTATATACCTTGAAATCTGGTGTATAACGCGCCCTTTTAACACAAAAAATAAGATAGAAATTTAAGGGTTCGTGTTTTACGCCGGGTGTAAAAACGATACCTTTAAAATAAAAAAAAAGAAGAGTACTGAAAAAAATATAATTCTACATATATCGAAATGCTGATTATTTAAAAGAAATGACATGCCTTATGAACTAAAAGAGTTGTAGTTTTAGATGTATATTATTTTTTTTTTCAAATCCAGGATAATACCTCGAATAAATGACTTCAAAACACATATGGACATTTTATACTAAAATTTCAGATTTCTTCGTAAAATAAGATGTATGTGTGTTATACGGCGAATATACCTCAAAATAAAAAAATGCTGCTTGAAAGTATAGGGGCACGTTATACACCGGTACGCGTTTGCGCCGGGTTTTACCATAATTTTTTGGGGGGTGGGCGGCGTTAGACTAAATAACTTAGATGAACAAAATAAAAAAGTAAATGTTCTCGGACTATGTTTTGTTTAAAAAAATAGTTGTAAAAAAAGACGACTTACTTGAAGATTTTTGATGAAATAATATCTAAAGGAGATTACGAAAAAATATATTAATTTAATGAAATGGGCATGTGAAAACCCCTTGCTTAAAAATGTTACTCTATAAAAATTGTTATCTTTTGCAAATATTTTATCTGAAATATCTACGAATATATTTTTTTGCTCATTTAATATTTAGTTTGTACATTATTTTTCATGCATCATTATTGACTTTATTTTACGAAATTTAAAGAGTAACATTTTCTGTTATTACAAAAACAAATGAACCGAACTAAAGCCAATAAACCAAACGTGATCTATAATTCACGCTCTCATTTCGAATTTATTAAATTTAAAATTCAGGTAATTTCAAACCATCAAAAAGCAATACACTTGCATAGTATTGAATATTACTCTAGAAATTCCCGAGGAACTAAATAAAAAGGATTTTAAGCCCCCAAATTTTTTATTTAAATTGAACAAATGCGTGAAAATCTCATCTATCCCCTGCTAAAGCTGCAATTTTTCGCTGTAACCACTGCACTGTTTTATTAAATGCATCACTGCGTACTTAATAACGTCAGCTGACTAAATTCTAATTACCAGTAAAATTTAGTGAACGCAGACGATTTAGTTGCCCTTTTTTTATCCTTTTTCATGTATTAAAATCGATAATCCTTTCGGTCGTTGACTAGAAATTGTAATCGTGTTTCTGTTGTTTACTGGTTTTTCGTGCTTTATGCTTATTACGTTTTTCTACTCTCAGTGTTAAATTTTATTCACATACGATCTTCGGGTCATTTTAGCAGAATTGTTTAAAAATAATTTGATTGTAACTTCTTTTCATTTCGTCATGGATTGAAAATCAGTTATCATATTCAATTCGTTTTTATTTATTTGTTTATTACTTAGGCTTATCTGCATTTGAATTACACTTTGGAGATAAATTATTCCTTTTTAGAATAGAAGACCAGCCGGAAAAAAATTCGATAAAAAGAAAATATGTTTTTTTTAAAAAAATTTATTATTGAGAAAAAGTTATTGGTCAGAAGTTGGGACAATATAATTCAGACGACATTAATAGTCAGAAATTGTATTGCTATCATGTTTTTTCATGCTCGATCCTAGTAACTATACTCCAGAATTTGTGATAAGTATACCCTGAGTTATAGTTAAGGTAAGATGATACAAGGCACACAATAATAAAAACATTTTAAAATTTTTTTGAAAAAAATAAAAATTGTAAAAGTAAAGAATTATTTATTAAAAAATAGTTGAAAATAATAAATACATTTTATCAATAATATTAAAATTCTTGAGAAAAAACTTGAACGGAATTTCTTGGTTATAAACTCTTTATTTTATGGCAAACATTAAAATAGCACCT